>JAJONR010003156.1:0-73920 GCA_029582245.1 Solanum etuberosum | reverse complement strand
TATCTTATTCTTGAGTTGAGTTGAGTTGAGTGAGTTGAGAAGAGGTAAGTATGTTTCCTTTTTATCAAGTTCAAGCTTATATTTATGCTTTAGAATTCCCCTTACATGCTCGTACATTCCATGTACTGAGCCATTTGTCCTGCATCATTTTATGATGCAGATACATGTATTCAGGATCATCAACAGAAGTTTTGTTGATACCACTTGCAGTTCCAGTTAGCTATGGTGAGCCTCCTTGCTTCCGGAGGATTTCAATTACCTTTTAGTTCCGTTAGGAGGTCGTGGGTCTTGTCCTGACTTCCTTCTTTGTCATTTAGAAGCTTCATAGATAGACAGTAGAGTTTGAGAAGTCTGTTTCATTTATTTTGTGAAATGTGTTTAAAAACTTGAGTTGCCTATTTCTGGCGAGTTGAATATATTATTTTATTCAGAGTTAATCTTTTGAGTTAAAGATTTTGTAATCGATTTCAATGAATTTAATTCAGTTTTAAGCTGTGTATGCTTGAGTTAGTCTTCCGCTTGTAGTCAGCCAGGATGAGGGTTCGCTTGGGGACCAGCAATGGTTCCCGAGTGCCGGCCACGTCCAGGGTGTAGACTCGGATCATGACAATAATAAATTGATATTTTTTTAAAAGAAAATTTTAATTTTTTTTTTGAATGGTGAGGGTCAGGTAGGGAGTGAGGTAAGGAAAAAAATAATAATTTGAGGAAAATAAGTTTATTTGAAAAATATTTTCCAAATTATTTAAGTCAATCAAACATGAGAAAATTAAAAAATATTTCTAGAATGAGAGATAAAATGAGAAAAGTAAAAGAGAAAGTAAAGATATTTGAAGAAAAAAAAAAGAAAAAAAAAAGATGGTTTTGTTTTTGGAGGAAAATTTAGATGGTTTTGTAGCCAATAGGGTATTGTGGTATTTTACCCTCTGTCATGTCATTCCTGCTAAATAAGTGTCGTGCCATTTAGTTTTACCGTATTTTTTAAAGTGAAATTGTCTTTTTTGAGGGTGGGACCACAGATTTTTGGATGTGAGAGTGTTTCCAATTTTTAAAATTCAAAGGATGATAAAGTTGTGGTAAGGTACAAAGTAACATCTGGATTCTGAATATTTCCCATTTATTGATCTTTTTATGAGATAAATTAAAATTTAAGGTTCTATTAAAAAAAAATGGAAAATTGGTAATTGAGTCAATATTTGTCAATCTACTCTTTAAGGGTGTGTTTGGTATGAAGGGAAATAGTTTCTTGAAAAATATGTTGGTTTCTAACTTATTTTATCATGTTTGGTTAGTGAGTGAAAATTATTTTCTAGTGTATGATTGGTGAACGAAAAACATGTTTTAGAAAATATATTTTATTTTTGGCTAGAAAATAGAAAATACTTTGTAGGAAAATAGTTTATGACATGAATATCAACCCTGATAATCAATCTGGCACTTGACCATGACACCCGATACAAAACATTTGAATTGGAACCCGATCCTGACTATGACCCGAATCAGGACATGATCCCCAAGACCCAACCTAGGACCTAACCCCGCTAGATACTCGACATTCGAACTGGAATATGATATCGACAGTTGAAACTGAACTCGACCCGAGACCGGACCTTGACTCCTGAACTAACCTCGACTCTTAACCCCAACATCTGACTCAAGATCCAACTTTTGATATGGAATTTGACCCCGACCCCGACCTTGACACCCGACTAGAAAATCGAACACGACCCCGACTCGAGACCCGACCCCGACCCTGATTACTAACCCGAGACTCGACCCCGACAACCGACCCCAAGACTCGACCCCGACAATAAACCCGAGATCCGATCCTAACCTCGACTCAAAACACGACCTCGGCCATAACCCGAGAGCCAACCTTGAGACTCGATCCCGACCCTGAACCGAGATTTAAGACCTAGCCCGAGAACCAACCGTGACCTCGACTCGAGACCTCATCCTCGACCCTTACAGTCGACCCCGACCAGAGATTTGAGACTCGATACCCGACCTCGACCCGACCCCGAGACCTGACCCCAACCCGAATGCGAGACCTAACACCGACCTCGACCCGAGACTTAACCCCGACTCCGACCTCGACCCAACTCTGATCTCAACCCTTGACCCCAGCCCGACCTCGACCTGAACCCGAGCCCCGAACCTAACCTTGACTCCAGATCTCGTCCCAATACTTGGCCCCAACCCCTGATCCTGATCCTGATCCGAGACCCGACTTCGACTGTAATGACTCGGAAAGTCATTTTTGAGAAACTTTCATAAAAATTTTATTTTACCCCTATCGATAGTTGCCCTAAGTCATGTTTGATCAGTTTGTGAAGTTGGTTTGAAAATTTATTTAATTGATGGATATTTATTAAATAATTTATTTATTTAGTTGGTGGTAAATGAGTCAAGTCCATAATTTATTTAATATCATATTTCAGTTGACCATGTGTTGAAATAAGTTGGTGGAGTTTAATAGTCTTAGATCATATAATTTAAGGGGGAAAAGGAACTCTCGAAATCGAAGACAACCAGCGCGGGTACTACGAACTCTTTCTAGCCTTTCCATTTTTGTCTTATCAATTATCACTGATAATAACGTGCTTAAGGATTATATAGAAAGAGGGATAAGTACTAATGTATATTTAATTTGGGTTTATTAGAGAGCCTATTGTATGTGCGTATGAGTGGGAATTGAAATTATTTAGATCTATAGTGTGGTCTGTTGATCTAGGGTATATAATATGAGTAGCCAATAAAAAGGTAATGATGATTAAATCATCACAAATGGTATAATGGAGGTGAATATGGGTGGAAGTATCATTCGTGGTTAGAGGTTACATGTTATGAATTAATTTTTTATTTCAGAATTATTTTGTGGTCATCTCATTAGGATTCAACTTTTCATATATTGATATATATAATTAAATATTAGGTGTATTGAATTATATGAATACTATTAGATTTATGATATTTGGAGAAATTGAAACTGAACCCTAGACTTGAAATTTGAAAAATATGAAAGTTGACATGTTAATTGGCATCAAGATTAGGAACTTGATTATAGATTTGGGTGAGTTATTGGGTCTAGGCTAAGCATATAATAATATGAGTGTTATTAATTTCAAAATCTTATTGTGATTATTTATTTGAACAGGTTGCATTGATTTGGAAGTCCAACGAAAGGGGAAGGCTCAAGTCCCGAAGTAATTGTTCGATTGTTTGAGGCAAGTGGACTTCTCAACCTTTGTTAAGTGTATAGGGTAGTGTATTTTCTTGTTGTATGTGTTGGGGAGTAATGAGACTTGGTGATGGATTTATTTGTTCATATTGAACGACCCTAATGATGAAAAATGAGTAATAAAAGATAGCTTGGTTATATTTTGATGTGTGATGTGTTGGAAATTATCTGAAAGGTTTATCGATTCACTGTTGACGTTGTATCACAATTGTGTTGTTGTGAATTGTGCATTGTTATGAAAACGGCCATCTCCTTATTATTTGTGTGAACATGCATATTTGCATTGGTTCCAAGATACAGTTAATTTTGACAAATGTTGTGTGCACTGAAGGAGAATAATGAACTAAAGAGGATGTACTATTTTGAGGGATGTGTCGCACACCGCAACGGGTATTATGATTCGAGGGACGTGTCGCATGCCACGATGGATTTTATTATCGAGGGACGTGTCACACGGTGCGACGGATGCATGGATAAATTTGTCCCCCATGGTTCCCAGACTGAGAGACAGTGTGTGTATCATTAGGACAAACATGCATCACTATACTTAACATTGTATTTGATTGCATTGCATATCTTTATCATTTATGAACTTGTGAGTATTTTTCTGTGGAACTTGTGATTTATGAACTTGATTCTATGTATGTTGATTTGTAATCATTGGACTGTTGTTATTGAGCTATATGCTATTTAAATTGTGAACTATTACGTTGAGCTAGTGTTATGTAGGTTGTAGTTGTGGAGGTTCAGTTGAAGTAGTAGGAGTACTCGTATTATATATTACTTGACTTTGTGTTTAGGAGTTTACTTGTTGAGTACCGTGTTGTTTGGTACTCACCACTTGCTTCTACAATTGTGTAGGTTACGAGCTTGAATCTTTGTGATACTCTCTCTTCTCTTCTTATGTGAGGCTTCATGTGGAGATTTGTGAGGTAGTTGTTTGTCATCTCAGCGGACCTTATTTCTCCTATTTATGATCTTGTTCTACTTTAAAGACAACATCATTTGAGACTTGTGTTTTTATTTCAAATCTATTGTAATATATTAGAAGGCTTTTGCACGTGACAACCAGGTTTTGAGGGTTTAATTAAGTTGACTTGTTATCCGCATTATTATTATTGTTAAACTTTATTTTTTAGTTTACTTCCGCATTTTATCGTTATATTTGAGTTTTAGGCTGACTTGTGTTGGTGGGATAAGACAAGTATCATCTGATCCATTTTTGAGTCGTGACACCAACCCTTGATCCTGACCCGAGACCCAACCCTGACTCTGACCTCAATCTGAGAGTCGACCTCGACTCCCGACCCTGATTGTTAACCCCAACATCTGACTCGATTCAACTTTTGAATCGAGATTCGACTCAAGACCCGAGCTCAACCCCGAGACCTGACCCGACCCTGACAAAGGACTTGACCCTGACTCCTGGTTCAGGTCCCAACTTCCAAATTGGGACCCGACTCCCAATGCGAGACCTGATCTCGACTCCCGACCTAGTTCCTATCCAAATCAAGTGTTGACTTTCGAACTGGGACCTACCCCGACATCCGACTAGAGACTTGACTGTGGAACTTTGATCCAACCTCGACATCGACACTCGACTTCCAATTTCCAAACCCTGATTCGACACAAACACGTGAATCGAGACCCAACACTAAAATCAGGACTCGATTTCGAACTCGAGACCGACCCCGAATCAATCCGAAATTGGGGAGTTGAGTCTCGAATCGAGGTCGACAGTCGAGCCTTGAATTGAGAAGAAAGAGTCGGACTTAAGATTAGTATTGGAAAATGGGAATCAATGCACGAGAATATAGGATGAAAAGTTGTGGTGTGAGGTTCAAAATGATTTTGGAAAATGTTTTCCCTACTTTTTTTAAGAGAAATCATTTTCTTTAAATTTGAGGAAAATAAATTGATTTGGAAAATATTTTCCAAAACATCTAAGTCAACCAAACAAGAGAAAATTGAAAAATATTTTCCTTCGTACCAAACACACCCTAAGTTTCTGTTTCCCCTACGTATCTGCTGGATATTGTGGATGATGATTCATTCTTCTTTTTTATCTTCTTTTTGGTTGTACGAAATTGGCTTGAGTATTAAAAAGATGACAGACGTGGAGTCCATTCAAATAAAGTTGTTGTTAATGATATATCCTTAAATTAACTTTTAGGTATATTACAAGTGAAGACTAGCAAATGAATTAATCCAGAGTAAGTTTACATTCTTGTATTCGATCTCTACTTTGTTACTTTAATATATTTTTTTTAAAAACGAGATCTTGATCGATTTTAATTTGCTTGTCTTTTAACCCTTGTTTACAACTTCTATTATTCACCTTTCATGTTTAATAAATGTAGAATTTACAATCAGCAGTCGATGTTTGCAACAAGTGGAAATACCTTATTTTGCCAATACTTTATAATGGAGATATATCATTGTCCACTATAGGTTAGTGGTGGTGTATATCATTTCCACAAAACCTTGCTTTCATGTTACTAAAGGCTTACTTCCATGCACACAACACTCGAAAAATTCGACTCATTATAAATACTTTTTGTCCTTTTCTCTTAATAATTCAAGACGTGCCTCAACATAATGGTACGAGTTATTGTTGTGTGATCAAAGAGGTCACATGACCAAATTGTGAAAATGACAACCTTATGTAGAAATGCAAGATAAGATTGTGTACAGTAGGTCTAATGTGGTCTAACCATTCCTTGTACATGGCACATAGCGGGAGCTTAATTAGTAGTTAGTGCACCTAGCTACCTCTTCTTTGTTTCTTTTTTCTTTCTGTTAATAGTTGTTGACGTTTCATTTCTCATGTCGCCACGCCACCTTGATTATTTGTGTCCTTTAACTCCTAATCATCCTAAAGGTTGTTCAGTAATGGAATTCACTTTTGATCCTCTGACCTTTTGATGGTGGAAACACATGTATAATGCACCAGATTGACAAACACTGGTAATTTTCTCTTATTAGCGTGTGTATTTAACCATTACACTAGTGTAGTTCTGAATATTAGACTTAAATGGGGACATTTCTTGGACATCTAGTACCTGGCTTGGCCTTAGCCCTCATTGGTTTTTGGCATGCAATTAGTACCATTAGAGCCAACTATCATAATGGAACTACAAAATTCAGATCAAGATTTTGGTACCCTTTCAAGAGTACTCCCTTTCCTACTCTACAACACATTGATCTCATTCTTGTCTTGTCTTTCTCCGTATTTTGTATAGTTATCCAGTTCATAGACTTGCCTTCTCTTCACTTATCATTCAAGCTTCATAATATTGAACATGCTACCATGTTCCTTCACTTGACTGTATTCGCGGGTTTTACTCTTCTTGCTGAGATAGGTAACTTACATGAGATCCTACATGGGATCTTAGGCATACTTGCTACATCTATTTTTGGTCAGGAGCTTTTCTTGCTTCATTATCATTCAACTGATCATGTAGGACTTGAAGGTCATTACCACTGGCTGTTGCAGCTTGTCGTGTGTATTGCCCTTATCTCGGCTCTTGTTGTCACTTGCTTCCCTTCTTGTTTCCCCGCAGCACTTGTTCTTTCGATTTCAGTCATTTTCCAAGGTGTTTGGTTTATGAACATGGGATTTAGTCTATGGTTTCCGCACTTTGTTCCACAAGGATGTGTTATGCAATCAAGTGAAGGTCATGAAAGCAGCTCTGTTCATGGAGCGATCATGTGTCAAACGGATGAAGCTGATTCAAGAGCCCGAGCTATGGCGAACTTGCAGTTTAGCTGGGTAATTGCAGCTATCTTGATCCTTGTGTCTGGTATTTCCCTTATGTTCGCTAGAAATCGAGCAGATAGGACTCTGTTGTCTAAGTATGAGCAGCTTCAGAATAGAGGCAGAGACACCCCTGTAACCATTAATTGCTTGAAGTAAACTAGTAAATAAAGAAATGTACATTAGGGATCAAATTTCCAACTTAATGAACTTCAATGGATGTGGGGAGGACAAGTTCTGTGTATTGCAGTCACTAGACTGCCTAAACGTGCTTATCAATTGAACGAAAGTTAACTTAGTTTCGTGTTCTCTTTTTTTTCTAATTCAATTACCAAGATTAAAGTCGGGGTCGTGTGTTATTCAGCAAAAAGGGGCAGAGGGGGACTGAGCCTAACCTCAATACAACACTGTCAAGCCAAAATAGGAGGTGATATAATATCACCGAAAAAAACAGAAAGCACAAAAATTACAACTTTCTGGCTCAACATTTATGTATGGACTAACTAGCTAATGAAGAAGTTTGCCTTATCAGCTTTTGTTCTAATGCTAGGAATTTGCCTCTTCTCGAGTTGAACCAATCCCTTAGCTTGTCTTGGTAGCTGGATGAAGGAGTGGAACATGCTATTCTGCAAAGACGTGGAAGTCAGTTTTGCGAGAAAGTCAGCCACTTGGCTTCCCTCTCTGTAGTGGAAGATATTTCAACTTGACAATTCTGTCTATAATCTGTTTCAGTTTCAAGGTAGTGGAGCCTCCATTTTTCACTATGTTGGCAATACTCAGAAGCCATCAATCGAATTAATGAATTCCTTCTAAAAACTCAAATAGACTTTCTTTACTTGGCCTTTGATTCGGATGACAACTCCTATTATGAGACAGATAAAGAATGTCTCATTATAGGAATTCTAACAACACAAAAGTTAAGCTTTTGGCAATAAATCAACTCAAGCAAATGATGTTAATTGTTATGCTAAGTTCAAGTTTCCGCAATTTCCTTTTCCTCCCCCTCTCCTAAGGATCACATATCATCCCAATGATAAGAAAAGATTAATTCGATACACTAATAGTCCAGAGGCCCCATAGAGTACGATATTGTCAAGACAGCAGACAGAATACTGATTTTAACATGTGAAAACTCAAAATTTTCCAATGCTTATTAGTTCAATATACATAACCAAAATAAAGAAACTCTACATAATGCAGAGAAAGTAAATCTTGGTGAAGAGAAAATAAAACAATAGCGAACCGACTGTTCAATCAGCTTCCTCAACAGCAGCTTCGATTCGAAGGAGGACAAAACCAACAGCAACTCCAACAAGAACCAGGGCTGTAATAATGGAAGCAATCTTGAAAATCTCAACAGCAGCATTGCAAGTAGAAGACAAAGCTCCACCATTGCCTTGTGATGATGATGTTGTTCTCAAGGAACTAACAATGTTTGCAAATGACTGTTCAGTACTCAAAGGGAGGCCTAATGAGGCAACATTGTTATGTGCCTTAAGCCCTTCAAATGAATTCAAGCCACTAATGTACTTCACTTTGGTTCTTTTCTGGGAAGACTTGTTTGTGCCAACTCTGGCTGCTAGAGTAACTGTTGCTGGAGAGAGTGTCACTGAAGCTGTTGCCATTGCTTTCTGACCACCAACCTATCGAACAAGTGTTAGACAGTGGCGGAGTCAGGGTTCATTCATATCCACATTCGCCAGAAAATTACACAGATATATAGAATCGAAAGGCATAACCAATTTTGGGAGTGCTCAAATAGGCACTTAAACTGGTAAAAAAAATTGAACAAGTAGGCACAGGCATCCTACATGGAAGACATCATATAGGACACAAAATTGTGTAAGACGAATGTATCTATTTGTTCAACTTAATACAAGTTTAAGTTCCTACTTGTGCACACTCAAAGTTAGAGGGCATGGATGTCAGTTGAGACCAAGTTAAATGACACAATTATGTATTATGTGAAATCAAAATTACATTTTATTTATATACAGTACATGTTAGATTCTCAATGCATTTAATTCTTTGTATTTGAATCTTCTTTTTGAAAATTCTGACTCGACCACTAGTGATATGAAGTGGAATGGTAAAAGTGAGTTAGAAGCTAAAGGATTTATATATTACACTAAAAGATAATGACATTTTCAGGTTTTACTTAAAATTTGAATTTCAATTTAAATGTTAATTTGAGTACCAGAATTAAAAGAAAATATTTGTTCATGAAATCAAGATAACTCTTCTGAATAACCTTCTTTCAACTTTATAAATTCAAGCCTTTTCTAAGAAGTGACAAATTCAATTTGCAGTATATAGAGCTTTGTTGTACCTTGAAAACACTTGTTAATGTTGCTCAGACTCTCCCAAAAATGTCGGTGAGTTGTGTCGAATCCTCAAAAAGTAATGCATCTTTAAAGGATTCAACATGGGTATCACAACATTTTTGGAGAGTTCGGACAACATAGAAATATATCTCTAAGAATTAAGAGTGATTTAGTATGAAAGAAATACAAAAACAAAGTCTAAAAAAGATTGGTTTACCTGGTTGTGATGGCTTGTGGAGTGATCTAAGTTTGGGAAAGTAGAGAGAAAATAGAAGAGTGAACATTTGAGTGATATGTTTGAGGTGAATTATTAGACAAAATGGATAAGGAGATGGATGGCTGAAATTGGAGCTAACTTATAAGCTGTTAAATATTGATATATCCTAAATTTATAATACTGCCTAAAAACATAGTTGACTTTTTTTAAGTAGGGGATGTCAATGATTTTTCTAAAAATTGATTTAATCGATCGAATTAAATTGATTATTAGATTTTTAATAAAGATGTAGATTTTTATATAAATTTGTAATTATATCGAATAGTTAGGTAGATTTTAAATTTTATAAAAAAATATTGAATCATATCGAATAAATTTGTATGTGTAAAATATATTTTATCTAACAAGTTTAAAAATAATGAAATATTAATTTTTTTACTTTGGATTCGTGGTGATGGAAATAACTACAAGCAACAACTAATTAACACCAAGAGTTTCAACTTTAAAATCTAATTAGTAAGCTACAAGGTATTCCAACAATCGTCGGGAGCAAGCTATCAAGTATTAATTATTTTACCTCTGTGATTTAAATTTCCAACAATCTTGAGCTCCATCTTGATTGATTTCTTTATGCTTGTGTGATCTAAGTTTCTTTTTTTGTTTACTTATCTTGGGTTTACTATATTTAAGGGATGATTTTTCATGTCCCCTTAATTTACCACTTTTTAAACAATAAGAATATTTAAGTAGCTTTGCTAGGACCGTAAATAATTAGGTGTCATGCGAAAGCTAGCAAAGTAAACCTCAAAAGACTATGAGTAAGAAGACAAACGAGAAATACCAAAAGACACAAAGATTTAACGTGGTTCGGTCAATCGACCTGCATCCACAAAGAAGATGAGCAATCTACTATATAAATATGAAAGTACAAAATAAAGAGAGAAATAACATCAACCAATTCACTCGGGAGGTTCACACAAGTAATAATACATCACTTGTGTCCCACATATTCTCCCCCCATCAAAACTCTCAAAGCCCCTAGGATTACATTGTGAATGCTGATTAAATTAGAAGGAACAAGCATTTATTTATAGAGTGCTTACTCTTTTCCTACAAGAAAAAGGACTAGCCAACCCTAAACATTTTCCTAAAAGGAAAAGCTATTTATGGTAAGAAACTCAGGGCAATTAATATCCAACAAATCTCCCATTTGGCCTGAATTTCTGACAAAATAAATTCGCCTACCTTCTTCACATAATCTTCAACAACTTGCATCTTCTCTTCATAATCTCCTTTGCAAAATCTATGTCTCAACACAAGAACTTCTCTGAAAAAATTTCTCCAATAAAAATCTTCATTATTGTCAAAAAAGGTTGCGGCTAGAACTAAACCTGCCAAGATGAACACTTATTTCTAACCTAGTTCCATCATTGAACCATTGAACCTGGCTCCATCGTTGAACCATCCAACTCGGCTCTATCATTGAACCTGGCTCTTATACCACTTATTAGAACCGTAAATAATTAGGTGTCATGCGTAAGCTAGCAAAGAAAATCTCAAAAGACCATGAGTAAGAAGACAAACAAGAAATATACCACAAGACACAAAGATTTAATGTGGTTCGGTCAATCGACACGTCCACAAAGGAGATGAGCAATCCACTATATAAATATGAGAGTACAAAATATAGAGAGAAATAACTTCAACCAATTCACTCAGAATACAAAGAGGTTTACACAAGTGATAAAGTATCACTGTCCCACAAATTCTCCTCCTAAACAAAACTCTCAAAGCCCCTACTACATTGTGATGTTGATTAAGTTAGAAGGACCAAACCTCTATTTATAAAGCGCTAAATTTTTTCCTACAAGAAAAGGACTAGCCAATCCTAAATATTTTCCTATAAGGAAAACCTATTTATAATAAGAAACTTAGGGAAATTAATACCCAACAGTTTTTGTCAAAGTCCTAAAAAAATATGTATGATATCATATTTTAACTTCTACCTGTTACTTTTACATTATGTTTTCTTAAAGACAAAATTGAAAAATTAATCGAATCATATCAATACTGAAAAGAATCAAGAATCAAGAATGATTTTTTAAAAAAATCTAATTTTGATTATATAAAATAAATTACAATACCCAAAAAAAATTGATATGATATGAATTTCATAAAACTATTGCCAGAGCCATACCATTGAGGCCCCTATTGGAGAATGCCTAGTCTTCTCCTAGTCCTATTAAAATTTATTTGAGTAAATTTTAGGACTAGCAAAGATAAAAATTATATATTAGCGCTCTATAACTACAGTTTTGTTATTTGCACTCCATAGCCAAATTATGTTTGCTATGGAGCATCTGATTTGTATAAATCGTGGTGATTTGTATAAATCGGGCGTCTATGTCTATGAATTACGTTTGTATATGTATATGTTTTCTATGTTAGGCTAGAATGGCGAGCGAGATTAGGAGAGAGAGGAGAGAGGCGAACAAGAGAGGGCAGATGAGGTAGATGATGATATCACATAGTATTGGTATGGCACAGATAAGGTAGATGATTGCCTTTGGAGTCTTGTGTAATAAAAATGAACCACCAAAACTCAAAGATAAGTTATATAAGAGTGGTTAGACCGATATTGTTGTATGGACAGAGTGTTGGCAAGTCAAAAACTCTTATATCCAGAAGATGCATGTTGCGAAGATGAGGATGTTGAGGTGGATGTGTGGTCATACTAGGAGCAATAATATTAAATTTGAGGATTTCCGAGATAAGGTAAGAGTGGTCTATATGGTGGACTAGATGAGGGAATTAAGATGATTTGGATATGTGAAGAGAAGATGCGTAGACAGGCTAGTGAGGATGTGTGAGGAGTTGATTATAGTGGGTACGAGCAGAGGCAGAGGTAGACCGAAGAAGTATTGAGGAGAGGTGATAAGACAAGATATGATGCAACTTCAGGTTACCGGGGACATGACCTTAGATAGAAGGGTGTGGAGGATAAATATTAGGATAGAAGGCTAGTAGGTAGTGTCGTCTTGTCTTGCTTAGGGTGGCTAGTGTTTGTCATTGTACTAGTTGGATTACTGCAAATCTCTTTTTTTATCATTGTTTATTATTATTTTCAATAATCTATCCTAGTATGTTGTCTATTGTGTTTTGATTATCACATTATTTTATTGTTGTTTTTGGTACTCTCTACATTATTTCCTTGTTACTTGATATATTCTCTTCATTGTCTCCTTCTTTTTTGTACCTGAATATTTTGCACTTGAGGCGAGAGTCTTTTAGAAACAGCCTCTCTGTCTTCCGAAGTAGTGGCAAGATCTGTGTACATTATATTTGTTACGCCCCGAGGCTACTCCCTGGACGCGGACACGGGACCTAGGATCACGAGTGACCCCAAGCTAACCCTGCTGGCATAACATAAGCATACTAAATAAACTGAATTAGGAAAGTACTGTGCGGAAGCTAAAACATGGAATGATGGGGAATACCCATAAACTATCTGAATATAGAAAATCTGAGAGTTTAACAACATCTGAAAAGTCAAACTCAAATGCTAAAGCTGAATCTAACTATGTCTGAAATAATCCTCTAACTGACTAGAAGTGCTGGGACATGCCCTAGCTAAATCTAGCAAAACTGAAACTAAAGACTAAAATCGAAAGGAAACATGTTTTTCGTCCTCGGAGATTGAGGACTAACCACTGATACTGCTGAGCTGAAGATCGAGAACCGATATATACGTGATCTGGAAGCTGAGAGTCTGGACCTACATAACGAGAAGATGTAGCGCAGAGGATGCGTCAGTACTTGAAAGGTACTGAACATGCAGGATAGAGTAAAGCTGAACAATATAAACATAACTGAACAAAGCATATAACTGAGCAACGATATAAGATAAGCATGATACTATATTGGAAATACTGAACATGAATTAAATGAATGCAATGACCAAGTTTATAACATGCTGAGACTGAAATTTGACTGTAACTGATAACATGGTCAATGTAATAGAATCTGACTGTGAGGGAGTTACTAATAACCGACATAAAACCACATGAGCTAAATGTAGAGTCCGATGTATACGCCCCATCGAGAGGACCCAATATACTCTGCCAGAGGTATAGAGGCATGACTGCGTGATCACTAAAATGATGCCCACAGAGGGGACTTACATCTTATGGGGCACGTAGTTCTGGGACTATTCGGGTACGCTGAACCCTAGTCCAACTCGGTATTAAGTCTACTCCCAACTGATTATGTAAATAACACATTATGACTGAATTTCTGTAATACTGGATAGCTCAAAATACTGACATGTAAAATCTGAGAATGCAACATTAATGTACTGATAATGAAACATTCGTAACTAGGGCATGTATATCTGAATATAACTGACGTAGCATGTGTAATTCATGAACTAAACGAATCTACACAACTAGGGTTCTGAATTTCATGCAAGAACTGAAGCAACAACATAATAATCTGATTTAGATCATTCTAGCAGCTAAAACCCAACAATTTCTAACATTCAAGAAACCCTAGGTCTAGATAATATCAGGGGAATCAAGATTCTGACTGAATTCTAGGGACCTAATGGGCGAAAGGAACCCACTAGTGAAATCCCACATACCTGGTGACGAATTTCATGGAGAAATCTTTCGATTTCAGGGCTGGAACTGATGGAAACTCGTTGCGTTCTTGGACTAGGGCTTGGTCGACTCTTTCTCCTTCTGCGTTCTAAGTTTTCTAAGTTTTTGGTGAATGATTGATTAGGGTAAGTTCTAATTTAGTTTCTAGGCTGAAACTGACCAAAACTACGTAGTTTAGGGGTTAAACGACGTAGTTTAGGGGTCCAACGCATAGGGAAAAGACCAAACGACCCCTGACTTAAAAGTTGTCGGGGCCACCGACGGTCCGTGGACTGACCCACGGTCCGTGCTAGTCAACCGTCGATGGGGTTCTGGGAGTTGAAATCTGGGGTTCGACCTACGGCCCTGGACCACGCACCGTGGTCTGACCTACGGTCCGTAGGTCCTGGCGTGGGTCTACCCTTATCCAAATTTCCTGGACTTTCTGGGGACGAGCTGCAGGTGGCCATCCACGGACCGCACCTACGGTCTGTGGGTCACCCTACGGTCCGTTGGTGGCACCTGGAAATTCTGCATTTCTGATAGTTCTAGCATACGGGGTGTTACAATATCCTTCTCATACCGGATTTCATCAGATATGTTATTGTTGTTGGTGAGATCAAAACAAAAATAAAGTGATAGAAAAGTGCCTATTTGTGCAAATAAAGGACCCACATTTCATTAGTCAACATGACATTGAATATTTTAGTAAAAAAAACACATAAAATCACTCAATATCGTGTTTGAAACGCCAACTTCCCTAACCGTTTCTAGGACAAAAAAGATCCAATTCCACTTGGCCCATAGTTTCCCCCTCCACCTCCCTTGCCGGCTTTCCCGTGCGGCAAAGCAGCAATCCCAAAAAACCCATCACACGCACAAATTATCAAATCAAATCAAATATTTTCAAGAACCAATTTCTTAAACCTTTCCTTATTAACTAAATAAAAAATTAAATTAATTATTTAGCTTATTGTGACCCCTTTACGTAGAGAAACGGTCATCACAATTTCACAAACAAGATGATCTATTTCAAGAAATATTTCTAAGGCATTGAAGAACATAACATCCGATTTTTTTAAAAGGGTAATCTTAATTTTGTGTCACTTTGATTCTTATTTATTCCTTGCTTTCACCGTAATTAGAATCAACATAAATTTATTTACTTCTTGTTTTATATCTCTATTTTTTTTAAAAAAAAAAATTGTGATATCCAAGAAGGGTTGGTGTATGTAAACAATTGAATGGATATTGAGGGCATAATTGATTAATTGAATGACTAAAACATAAGTTGTTGATGATTTGATGTTAACCAAATTTGAATATTTGATGTCCTCTGTTGCTATATGGTTGGTGTTTCTTTGTTACGAGATTAATTTGGTTCTAATTGTTCCAAAGGTCTAATACTTGAAAAAGGGGATCATAATATTTGGTGAGGATGGGAACCATGTTGGTGGTGCTAATTTTGATGTCGATGATGATTATGATGGACAATGTGTATGCTGGAGATACGAATTCTGTTTTTGATCCTTGTTCGGACACAAGAGTTCAGAGATGGGATGGTTTCACATTTGGGCTTGTGTTTTCTTCTAAGGAATCATTTTTCTTCAATGAATCACAGCTCTCTCCATGTGATCGTCGCCTCTCCCTTACTGGAAATTCTGCTGAACTCGCTGTTTTTAGGCCTAAAGTGGATGAGATTTCACTCCTTACAATCAATAACAGCAACTTCAATCCTGTATGTACTCTTATATCCCAAATTGTTTTCTTGTCATCCTATGCTTTCGTTTTCATTTTCGTTATTTCTTTTGTTGCTTTACTAGTCTTGTTGTGAATGTGTATACAGAAGTGTTTTCATATCGTAATTAGCTAAGAATCTTGGCATATAGATGTAATTATTCAATGATACCGTGTGTTTGTCACTGTGTAGTGTATTTGCTAATAACTGTTATGACTTAGCATAATGTCAAATAGCTTATATCAGTAGGGCTTTCGTTAAGCATGTATATCATGAGCTATGTAAAATTCTCGCCTACTATGTCAGGAACACCAAGTAGATTATTGATCTATTAAGAAATTTGAATTCATAGCGTTTGCTTGGTTTGTTACATGTAGCTCTAGGTCTTTATATTGTTACATCGAAAACAAACAGAACTTTTCTCTTTTGATATTTTGCCTGTTCTGCAGACTAAAATGTTTAATCATTTGGATGCATTTTGCTCGACTGTCTAGGAAGAAACAACAATTTAATATAATGGGAATTTGTCACCTTTCACCTAACTGTCTAACAAACATGTTTGGTAGAATTTGTAGGTTACAACAAAGAAAAGTATCTCAAGCTTTTGTTTTCTCCTGCTGACTACCAACCTGTCTTGTACAACTTTATTTTTCCATCGAAAAATTGAACGAACTAGATGCTTAGACATCAATCATGGCATTCATGAATTCTTCCCCTATATTGTAAGTTTATAATAATTTCTTTAAAATAGCGGCCAGTGTCAACTTTCACTTCAACTGTACAGTACAGATTATTGAGCTATCGATCTTTGAACTTGTCCTTTTTAGGTTCTCAATCTCCTTATGGAAAAATAATCAGCACCCGTACTTCCCATTGGGAAGTCGTAGTATATACAAATAGGTGCATACACAGTTGGACAAGAATGATGAAAGTTTTTCAAAGGAATAGATAGTCTTTAGAAGCCTGCTTCAATTGATCAAAGTACGAAAAAGAAAAATAAGAATAATGGAGTATAGACGGCATCATAAGGTTATGAAATGTTTTGTTCGTCATAAAATACAGTCAATATAGCCAATTCTTGAGCTACAACTTCACCCTTAGCAAGTTTACGTCGCCAACTTGTGATTTTGGACTAGATCCAATCCCCAGTGCTTTAGTCTAAGTGCACGAAAACTGGTCCTAACCAGCGATATTCAAGAAGAAATTATGAGCATTTGACTAATTAACTGTCGACATGTTCTTCAATCACTGTTGAAATATGCTGGTCTTTATATGCTTTTCTGTAGTAATAGTTAGTGTTTGGAGTGCATCGTATTCAATGATCTGTTGAAACTTCTCAGAGCAAATCTGGTGGTTATATGGTTGCCTTTGCTGGACGCAAGTATGCTGCTCGATCATTGCCTGCTTTTGTGGCAGACAGTACTCACACCGTTACAAGCTTCACTCTGGTAGGTTCTATGCAGCATGAAAATCTCAATTCTGTCAACAAACATTAAAGAATTAGCTTCTTTCATTGAACTTTGTCCTCTGTTTTGATTTAGGTACTTGAATTTCAAAAAGGCACCCTTCAGAACTTGTTTTGGAAGAAATTTGGGTGTGATTCGTGCAAAGGAGATTCTTTTGTTTGCCTCAATAAAACTGATTGTGCAGTCCCCAATAATAAGTGCAATGGCAATGGCGGATCCATTGACTGCAACGTGAGCGTACAATTGGCCTTTTCAGGAACAGATAAGAATGAAAATGTGCTGAACTCGTGGTACGAGGTTAAAAACCTCAGACAATACTCTCTCTACGGTTTGTTTCAAGATGTTAGTGATTCTCTCACGAGTCCTTTTAAGAACCTGTTTTAGGACCACATAACGAGTTCTTGTTTGTTTAATGTGTAATGACCGTAAGATTTCTGTTGTGCTTATCCACGTAACTAGAATATATATCTCCTTCGTCTGTTGAATAACTTGGTGATTACTACATAGAATCCAGCCTGTTTTTGCTTGTACAGATCTCTCTCAAAGACATTTTGTTGTTTAAAGTTACTCTTTATCATTTTGATGCTTCCTTGTTTTGATCTATCTCTATCGAAATGAACGTGAATTTCTATGGCTCAAAGAATTTCCATTTCAATGGATTCAATTGTTATAAGCTATGTAATCCTTCATATCGATATACAAGCCATTACATTCTTTTCCTAAATCTCTCTTCTCTTATTCTTCTGTTGTTGAGTTGTCTTCGGTAGTTCATAATCTCGATCCTCGAATCTTTATTGAGTCCTGCAATTGAGATGACATACAAATATGTACATGAATCATCACCTTGTCTATATAATTCAAAGTTTTTGAGTACTTTAACTCAAGAGATTGCAGGTTCTCGTTTGATCCCATAACTAGATCCATAACAGGGGACCGTGTAACACCTTGATCCTCAGAGTCTTATTTCTAAAATCAGTTACAAAGCATACTTTCTTTATGAAATTAGAATGGCTAGAAAGTACCTCAATTCTCCAAAATTTGATTTGAAATTGTGATGTAAAGCACACATTGCCCTCTGAACAAACAAATGTTGAGAGAATTACCTCAATTCAACTTTTGGGCTCCTTCATTTAACTAAACAAATAAATGTTGAGAGAATTAACTCCCTCAGCCTATTGAATTCATTGAATTGAGTTTTTTTCACTATTTAAGTACTATTATTTCATTTATATTTTATTTTTTAAAAGCAAAATGACCAGCAGGCCATATATATCTTCATCTTAGTTTATTCATCACAGAGGATTTCATTTATAATTAATAATTTAATATTTAGTTAAATATTTTATAATATGTTAATGTAGTGTAGGGGTACAGATAGTTATTCAACTTTGAACATTTAAATCACAAGTTGACTTACCAAAATATTCTTTAAAAATTTTAAAAATATTTATCCCTCGTCAACTATTAATTTATATCCCAAAAATTTACTTTACATTTGATATTTGATTTAGGGTTCAATGAATATTGTGTGTACACTATATGCACTTGAATCTAAACGTTTTTCACCATTTAATATTTTTGAATTTTCTTTGAAATGTCAAAATTTGAAGAGTTGAATGTATCTATATTATAATTATGGACTATGGTCTAATAATGTGACAGATCTTTGGCCCATTATCTTTTTTTACGGTTTAGTTTTGTAAACTCTTAGTTTTAATGAAAATTATTTTTATCTTTAATTGTTGCAGTTCAAGTCTTTTAATCAATAACCATTACTCTTCCACTCACATCTCCACTATTAAAAAGATGATAAATTGCGGAGGTTAGGCAACAATTGATTAACATTTTAAATTAACAATATCAATTAAAACTTTTAATCCAGTTTTGTGTTTTGCATTGTAAGAAAAAAAAAAATAGTTACACTCTTTAGACTTTGATTAGGAAGCTCATAAGTCCTATTAAGCTACAAGCGAGATAAATATAAATATGTAACAAAGAGGGGAAACGTTGAGCTCTGAATAGATGAGAAAATAACTTACCTCTCTTCATTTATCATTCTTTGAGATTTATCTACAAACCTTCAACAAATTTACAGTTTAAGAAACTTTCAAGTAATTATTGGTATTTATAGTGAAGCATTAGATTAATTTTATTTAAATTGTGCTCATGTATTATGATTCTTTTACTACGATTTTGTGATTCAGTAATGACAATCTTTTGTTTATATAAAAAAAATGAACATTCTTTTTGTGTCTGTCTCTTGATTGGAGTTCTTTTCCTACCTCAACAATTCTACCTTGATAAATTATTTTAGTGTACATCAGACTATACTGTGTTTGTCATGAGAAACCATACTTAGAGAATATAATTTTCTTAATGATTTGTTTTCTTTTGTTATCCTAAATTATTGTAAATGTATCGTTTATACAAGCTGATTATTTAGTATCATATACTTTAAATACTGAATTTGTGTCAACTGTAATTTGATTGTATATGTCAACACAAGTCTTGTAGGATGCTAGAATGTAATTAAAATTCATCAATTCTCTCTCGAAAATTTTCTCATATCCATCAACTTTATGTGCTTATATATTTTCATGTTTAATTTAAAGAGAAATATTTTGCAACTCAATCATAATTTCTGCTATGACATAACTTAGTAATATTCAACGGGTTACACGCGCAACGCGCGTGCTCAAAAACTACTACTAATAAGAAAGATAATGTGATTTGTTTAGTTAGTAAACACACTTGACAACTACAAGTGTACATTTTATATTATTATCCACTTATTACAGATTTTTTTTTGTCAAACTAAATGAGGAGCATGTCCAACTTGAGATTTTAGAAAGAGAAGCAACATGTGTTAAAGGATTTATGTAGAGTTCATCCTTGTGTTTACCAATCACCTCTACCATTCCACTAGAGAGGTCATAAAAGACACAAAAATAAGGATAAAAATATATTAAGCTATTCAACTCCCTTGTTTATTTAAACAATAAATCAAACTAGAATTTAGGAACATATAATTTTTTTTGATAATTTTCTGAATTATATAAAATGCAAGATCTTGTGTGAATGATCTTGGTACTATTTTCATTAGGTAGATGAACAAAGGTAGATTTGAAATTTGATATTGGATTAATATGTGACATCTATTAAAGGATGAAACATATAATCTGAAGCACCAAAAATCAATAATCCAATAACCTTGGTTAGTGATTAGTTAATTACTTCGGCTTAAGTTAATTAGTGCTCTAAAGTCAAAAATAAATTGTAGGCCTAACTTTTAATTTTATTTTTTTAATTTTTGAGATGTAAAGTTATTTCTTTCTTTTTATTGAAAAATCTTTATTTTTTTCTATGGTCTTAAACTAAAGATATATATATATATATATATATATATACCAAAATATTTTTTAATCTTGTGATTTTAAACATGTCATGTGGAAGTTAACTTTAAAAATTGAAAAAAATAAATAAATATTCTTTAATATTTCGAAACTACCTAAAAATACAAATAAAATGAAAGATACGATACAATTTATTTATTTTGATTAAAAATAACTTATAATAATTTTACTATTACTAAAAAAATGGAGCACTCATTTTTAAACGCATTAAGCCGTCCCTGTGCACAGTAGACCGACATTTTTATTACATCTCACACTGGAGGAATTGGCTGAGACAAATGCAATACTGTCTCCATCCACAGGTGCAGTTCTACAAACTCTACTTTTAAATATTAGTTTTTTTATGAATACATTGATAGTAATCCAGCAAAAGGAGAATTATACTATCATAGTAACTCAATTAGATTGGGATCGAATCCTAGAAATTAGCGTGGTGAAAGAACTTGCAATTTGTTAAGAAAATTAGATCTAATGATTACTGTTTCAGATGAGAGTTTATGAGGGTTTTATTATGCAAAATTATACTATGGTTTTGTATCAAGATTTAAAGACAAACTAGAGCTATGATTTCTAATATCGGAGTTCAAACAGATGATTTACTATCGACTTATTTAGGTGAATTCATTGTGTAAAAGGGACAAATCTATTCACCTTCTAAAGTCTCTCATCCTAATTAGAAGAATGTCACCCTAAATCCTTCTGTCACTTGGGTATTGGTTTACTTTGTTCATCATCATATGTCTTGGATTAGTTATCTTATCTCTAGCTCAAGCTACTAAATGGGGGTTGATAGTCTCAAATAAATGTTAATGATTTTTTTTCTTAATTTTGATTTCTTTTGTCAAGCTAGTCAGAATACATAGGAGTTCTTAATGTTTGCAACTATTAAAAAGACAATCAGTATGAAAAAACTTTAATGCACAACAATCACACCTTTATGTGAAGAATCCCTTATCTTTTTTCATAGGACAATGTGAGATGTGTGTTCCACTCTGCAAAATACCTTTTTCAGCCAGTCTTGACTTCATTTCAGTGTGAGACACTTCGCTCTGAGTTCCATTTCATCTTTTGGGTCAAATCTTGCTGCTTTTAACCTAAAATCAATCTAATTATAATATATGTGTATTAGCTCATGACAATAATTATCCTTTAAATACATGGATATGTGCAAGTTTATACTCGAAACTTGACTGAATGATGAGTAAATACGGTACTTGAATGCTTAAATACACCCTAGATCATTTTCCAGTTTGATGTGAATTTTCCTTTATACTCATATTGGTGGCAAAGATGCGCTTTAGAACCAATTAACTTATCTCAAACATTCAGGATCTTACCCTTTTGTTGAAAGCACAAATCATGGCAAAAGACACACATTCTCTTCCCATCAATCAAAGTTATTTCTTCATATCGGGCGTGAACCCATTTAACATTGCTCAACTCAGCTTCTTTGTTAATTCTCAATAAAAGTATCTCAACCTCAGCATGTATTACTGCTTCTGTCCCATATACTTGCAAATCGGGACTTGCGCTGGTTGATGTTTTGATAGTTGTATGATAACCCAATAGAGCATAAGACAACTTCTCATGCCAAGATCTATGATTATCAATCATCTTCCTCAGAATTTTCTTGATGTTCTTGTTGGTAGCTTCTACAACTTCATTCATTTAAGGACGATAGGTGGACCATATTCTAGTGAGTGATTTTGAATTACTCACATATTTCTTTCACTAAGTGATTATTCAGATTAGAATCGTTGTTTGTGATGGTGGATTCTCGTGGTTGTATCCAGCGCGATTGTATGCGTTGACACATCAAAATTGAGTGAACGCAAACAACCTATCTTGACGCTATCTAGCGTGACAATATGCATTGATACAACAAATTTGAGAGAACACATACAAGTGATACAAACATACTATATCAAAATAATAGTTATGAATCATAATTAGACAAACTATAGAAACTAATGGTAATTATGCTCCAAACTATTGCTCTTTATGAAAGTTCCTCATTAATTAAAGTATATAGAAGGAATTATATTAAGCCTAACACAAATTTAAGGGATCATTTTTATCATTTCTCGGAGATTTAACTTGTAATAGATGCATAGCAAGAAGCAACATATCTGTCAAAAGATGGATTTTCCAGAGGCTAGCTATGTGCATGCTGCTTCAAATGAACTCCAGAGAGGATCAGAAATTTATTATCTGCAATAACTTCTCTTGCAAACCAAAACTACATTTGTCTCCATTTGGTGTGTATATACTGGTAGACAATTTAGGGGTCGTTTAGTAGCTGGTTTGGAAATGAGTTATGCAGGTATAAGTCTGCATAAGTAATACCACATTTGGTAGCTGGTTAGGAAGTAGGTTATTCATGTATAAAATTAATACGGTGTTTGATTTACAATTTAGAAATCTGTATAATTAATAAATGTATAAGTTATGAGAGACTCTATATATCAGTTTATACATGATAAAAGACAACATAAGTAATTACATGAATAAATAAATCCTACATAACTGATCCTTGAATAAAATAATAGTAATAAATTTCCTCATAACTAATAATAGATACTCCCTCAGTTTCAAAAAGAATGATCTAGTTTGACTTGGAACGGAATTTAAGAAAGAAAGAAGACTTTTTAATCGTGTGGTTCTAAATTAAAGTTATGTCAAATGTACCAAAATGCCCTTTAATCTTGTGGTCTTAAACATGTCACGTAGAAAGTTAAAGTTAAAGTATTGCCAAAAAAAAAAAAAAGTCATCTTTTTTTTGAAACAGACTAAAAAGGAAAATACGACATTTAAGACTTTATATGAAAGGAAGATACAAATGCCAATTGGGCTCTGGACTCATCTTTTTTTTGAAACAGACTAAAAAGGAAAATAAGACATTTAAGACTTTATATGAAAGGAAGATACAAATGCCAATTGGGCTCTGGACTGTGGTCCCCTGGCTTAATCTGGATAAGTCTTGAGGCCGGTCAAGATACCACAAAGATTTCAACCACAACTCGTTGGTCTCAAACTATACATGGGCAGCAAACATTATTGGAGTTATTTGAATGTTTTAATTTATGCATCAAAATTTATAGACATGAAATTTAAAAAGGAATGGGAGATTTTTGAAATATTTGCTCATAAATATGTTTTAATATATATCATTAAGAATAGGTCTTAATCATTAAAATTTAGAATAGAGTTTTAATACTATTAAGAGGTATTCAATCATATGGAAAATATTCATTATCAGAGATCCACAATCACCAGCTACCATCACTAACCACCTCGGTCATCACAATCACCATCATATCTTAATCATTCAAATTTGCATTTAGATTCAGACATCTAAATCATAATGAAACAAATAAGGCTTAAATCTCAAAATATTCGAAACAAGCATAATTCAAGGGATTAATAACTTAATTTATGAATAACAACAACAAAAGATAAGTAAAAAAGAAAGAGGTGAGTTGGTAAAAATACCAACACATCACAAGTATATAGATGAGTATTGACCCCAGTAGAAATTAATACGATTCAATTCAATATTTTGTTCATTCGATTTGATTGTGTCGTATCTCAATAATATCGGAATCAATTTTATTGTTGGGTAAACTTCATAGTTAATATTGATCCAAAAACAAAGAAAGTAGGTATAACTAGTCGTGAACAACCAACCATCATATTGTAATTGAAAGGTTTGATTTATAGTCATTAGGGCTCCTAAAATGAGCTACTAAGTTCATCAAGTTGCTCCAAAGGATCAAAACAGCTAGTTATAAAAAAATATTATTGGCTCTCTGTAAAATACTCATTTGGTTGAGGTCATCCAAACACATCCGCAATGTATAGGGAATTTATATATAGTAACGCTATGAATGACCCAACATAGAATACTAGTAATAATATCAAATGGATTATAGGAGTGCGTGTGAATTGAACTATTGATTGGTCTGTATAAAACATTTTGCGGGGAAACTTGCAAGTACAGTTTGGAGGGAGGCGGGCGTCGACCCTACCTTATGAGTATTCGGACTATAACAGTTCTGATGAACAGTCACTCACTTTTGACAATTATACGATTCCAGAAGATGATCCTTTTTAGCATAAGACTCAGATAAATATAGAGTTAGCATCCAGTTCTGAGATTAAGGAAAAGGCAGAGTCGAGTCACTTCGTACCTTCCTAGCCGTCTATTTCAATCGTGCCAGTTGGAGGAAAATTCACGTATCACTTGATACGGACGACTTCTGTTTTTCCGTCGGACCATAGTCTTGACCTCCGATCGAGCTACGAACACGAGTAGATAGGCGGTTAGGGGGGGAGAGGGTCGGCTGGGCCTGCCTTTTCAATCAATCTCCGGCCGCTCGGTGCCGCGATTGGTGCGAGTTGTAAGGAGTTTTGGTCTCGAGTCAAGCTGGGGCGTCATTTCATTCTCGTAACGGGAATGAGTGCACCGCAAGACCAGACAAGTTGCTCCTATTCCGAAAAGGCTAGCTGCTGATTTCACTCAACCTCTCCTCGGCTTACTCGCTGCCTTAACCTTAAGTCTGAACCTTCAGTCCGAAAGTTCCTTCGTTTTGTTTCAATAGAAGCTAGATTGCCTCCTTCAAGCCTAGAGAGCAAGAAGCTCTTCGTGGCAAAAGTCTACCAAGCAAAGCTTTCTTGAAAAGGCAGGGCTGGTTCTTTTTCGGCACCCGCCCTTTATTTATTTAGATGTACACATGTCTGAATTTCATCTGTGTGAGATTGTCAAATGTACCAAGAGGGTCTTTGAAGTAAATCAAATCAATATAGTATCCTTCTACCTTCTTGTAACACAATAATA
The DNA here is from genome assembly GCA_029582245.1 of Solanum etuberosum. Lineage (NCBI taxonomy): Eukaryota > Viridiplantae > Streptophyta > Magnoliopsida > Solanales > Solanaceae > Solanum > Solanum etuberosum. The sequence goes on along the minus strand of JAJONR010003156.1, from coordinate 48,290 downwards.
TAATTTGAATTAGTATGAAAGTAATTAAGTTTAGGCTCAATTACCTCCGGAAAAGGTCAATAATGAAATTAAATCATATCCAATTGTAATATGTCATGGTTAATGCAAGTTTTCTAGTCTTGTTCAGGCAATTAATACAAAAAGGAAGAGGCACGTTACACTACGTACGTATTGAACACGTTACACTACATTTTCACATATATACCCCCTTATATACTACTATATATAAGTTCATCAAACTTTATGTATCTTATGTACAACAACTCATATTTATTTCTCCTTACAATTCTTTTTTCTAGTTCTTATTCCTTACTTAAGATATAATATATAATTATGGCTAAGATAATTATTAGTAGTAGATTACTTATTATTGCAACAGAAGTTTGTCCTTCAAAATTTGTGGTGAAGCGTCCACTTCCTAAAGTGTTGGCAACCATCAATGAAGAAGAGTCTTATGCTTGAACAATGGTTTGGCCAAATCATTGAAACAAAACACAACATGACATGCACATCTCTTAATTAATTTTCTATGTAAATTAATTGTGTCCCTTCCCATATATAGCTCTATCAAGCCCCTTCCAAAATATATACTCCCTCCGTCTCAATTTATGTGGTACTTTTCAGATTTCGAGATTCAAACAAGTCTATTTTTAACCGTATATTTTTCATATATCTTTTAATTATTTTGAATTGCCAATTATTGTGACTTATAGTACTTTTTACGTAGTTTACAAATATATAAATTTCATTTCAAAAAAATTGAAGATTTCACGCGCAAATTCTCCATCAAACTTAATTGTTTGACTCTCGAAAAATGAAAAATGTCACATAAATTGGGAAAAAATGAAAATGTCACATAAATCAGGACAGATGGAATAATATGGTATGGGTCAGGGGTTATCATGCATGGGGTATCATGTATTGTCTCTTCTTCTTTAAAATATAATATGATAACGAATGCCTACCATGTAATTATATCAATGTTTGAAATTGAACGACTTTATTATTCATTTTATGCCCGTTCTTGTCGGCCTTAACTTTTACATTGGGAGATCTTTGTAGTAGCTTAACTGGTTAACAATGTGAACTTTCACTTTGTTGCTAAGGGTTTGATTCTTCATTTTATAATTCTTTTTCTATTTTCCCTTCTTATACTCCCTATATTTTTTTTTTTTAAATAACTTTTATATTGATAGAATGGATGCGTCTGCTAGTAATCACTGGACCAGGTCCTTCGACAGAATAATAGTGCAGAAAATAAATAGCTCAAAGTAAAATCAGACACATGAGATTTTTACGTGAAAACTCTCTTGCTCAAGGGAGGTGAAAACCACGACCTGTACTCACAGGATTTCCAACCAAACTCCATTTCACTCAAAATGGAGCAAAGCTTCAGATTACAAACTCTTGTAATCTAGGAATTAAAACTCTTTAATCCCCTCCCCCTTACTGTAGCAACTCTACAACAAGCAAAAGAACTAAGCAATAATTCTATTGCCCACTAAACCAACTAACTCTAGTCGATCTAGACTTCCAGAACCCAACAAGGCTAACTCTAGCCACCAACTATAGATCTCAAAGATAGGAACATAAACAAGCAACAACTCTGCTACACCCACACATCAACTAACTCTAGTTGACACTCCTAGGCAACTCTACCCAAGAGAAAATCAAAACAATAATGTAAAGAGGCTTGACTAAAACATAGATGATTCAACTAACTAACTTTAGTTAATCCGATTTAACCTAAAGACTTAGACAAGCAGCCGATCAACTATCATTTATAACTTAGGAGTAGATTTATAATATAAGAACACAAGACACAAAGCTCAAAATACAACAAAGACGCTTCAGCACTCCATTTGGTCCCTTGTTGAGTATGAGTAGTACGTTTTTCATTGAAGATGGTTTTTTTCTTTTTAAGCTTATAATTTTCTGAATTCAAAACTTTGTTTGTCAAAACTTAAGTTGTATCTTTGGAGAAGAGACTAATATGATATGGACACAAACCCCTAGAGCAAAGTCATTGGTTGAGAGTCTTCTACTCTAAAAAGTCGTGCACCAACCACATCAGATTTGACAACTTTTAGACCGCAATTTTTTTTTTTTCATGTACACAGTCTTTTATCGACCAAGTCCCTTGTTATATCTGAAAGTTTGTTAAATCATCAAAACTTCAAATCAGCTTAAAATAACATATATCAAATTGATCACAATTAACGAGTCATGTCATTAAGAGTAAAATACATATACTAAGATACAATTTCCAAAAATACAGAAGTAATGTCATTTTTTGAAATAGATTAAAAGAAAAGTGTGTCAAATAAAATAAATAGAGAAAGTATAGTTATATATACTACTTTATTTTCTCATATTTGTTGAATTATATGTGCTTCGAGGAATAGTTTTGGTATCATAATACAGCCCATATATATAGGTATATATACCGTGTAATTTTTTTCTAAATATTTTGGATGAACACCTGACAACCTCCTATATTAGCCCTTGATTGTATATATTTCCGTACAAATTAAAATCAAATACACTATGCTTTGTGTGAAAAATTTATAGACTCCACGTATAACAAAACTTAGTATGTTTCACTTTGTTCTAGGGGAACTTGTGAAATCTTCAGTAATGATTTTACTGAAGTGATCAATTTCATCCATTTGTTACCCTTTACTAACATATATGTTAAAGTACAAAGTCAATTATTACTTTTAAAAAAAATAAATGATCTTCTTAGTATTTAAAAATAACTACTACATAGAGATCATTTTTTGTTTGTCAATCATGTTCAAGCTTATTATAAATCGAACTAGTCCCTTAGAGGTGAAAAAGAGAACCAAAAAAAAAAAAAAACCAAGATAATGCATGGACTCCTTAGAGTAAACATTGACTTAAAACAAAAATAGTTTTAGCAACAATAATTAAATATGCACATTAACAAAGAGTGTTAAAATATTTAGCGGATTAGTTAATTATTATTTAATTCAATATCTGCTAATTGCCTCTAAAAAACATATTTAGCAGCAATTGATCATTTCCAATATAGTGACAGTCAATTCAACATTTCTAAGTTGTGATGAATAAAATGAGAAAATATTATCACAAATATAATGTCCATTAGTTTTAGATGGTAAAGAATAACAACATACTATATATATTATGGATGATTTCCCATTTCAATAGGTTAAAATATGGTTATCAACAATTGTTTCTCCTCAAAGTTTGTGTGTAAATTATTTAGACCCTCTAATATTTTGTGAGGTTAATTTAGAAAACATCAACAAACTCTCAACCTTGAACCATCCTTCTTTTACCTCCATATAACACCATCCATTTTCCTTGTCAACAAGATTCTATAAGCAGTCTTGGGTCTCACTTAGGGGGTCTTCACAAAAAAAATGACTATTCCTCCAAACATAAAGGCCTTAGGTTGCTTTTTTCTTCTTATTCTTCTCAATCTTGTATCATTTTCTTATGCATTAACTAATGATGAAGCAGCTTTCATTGCTCGTCGACAACTCATTTCTGGTACTGGTGATCTTCCTAATATAGTTGAATATGAGAAGAATATTGACTTGAAATTTGAAAACCATAGGCTTAAGAGGGCTTACATTGCTCTTCAAGCATGGAAGAAGGCGATTTACTCGGATCCTTCTAAATTTACTAGTAATTGGGAGGGTGCTGATGTTTGTGCATATAATGGTGTCTTTTGTGACAAAGCACTTGATGATCCTAACATCAAGGCTGTTGCTGGGATTGATCTTAATAATGCAGACATCGCGGGGCATCTTCCTGTGGAGATTGGTTTTCTAGCTGATGTTAGTCTTGTTCATATCAATTCTAATAGATTTTGTGGAATTATCCCTAAGAGTATTAACAATCTTAAACTTTTAGACGAGATTGATTTTAGTAATAACCGTTTTGTGGGGCCATTTCCTAAGATTGTGTTGGAGTTGCCAAAACTTAACTTCCTTGATATTAGGTTTAATGATTTTGAAGGGTCAGTGCCTTCTGAACTATTCGATAAGAATCTTGATGCAATCTTCTTAAACAATAACCGATTTGTTTCTACTATACCTCCAAATATTGGAAATTCTAATGCCTCTGTGGTGGTTTTGGCTAACAATAAGTTCCACGGTTGCATTCCTCATAGTATTGGCAAAATGGAGAACACATTAGATGAGCTTGTTTTCACAAATAACGATCTCTCTGGTTGTGTGACCGAAGAGGTCTCTAAGCTCAAGAGCCTAACGGTGTTTGACATTAGCAAAAATAAATTTGTAGGATCCTTGCCTCGAGGTTTGGAGTTGATGCAAAAAGTGGAAGTACTTGATATTGCATCAAACATGTTTAGAGGAGAAATTCCAAAGGCTATTTGCACCTTACCAAATTTGGCTAATTTTACATTCTCTTACAATTATTTTGATGCCTTAAATGAAGGTTGTGCACCACCACTTCCAAGAAATCCAGTGTTAGATGATAAGGAAAATTGTCTAAAAGGAAAACCAGATCAGAGAAATGAGAAAGATTGTCAATCTGTTTTAAGCAAAATTGTAGATTGTAGTAAAGATAAATGTAGATCTAACGGTGAAGGACCAGCCCCAAAGAACCCGAAGACCCCTTCTACCCCTAAACCACTAAAGAATAACCCACCCAAACCTGTACCAAGTCTAAAACCAAAGTCACCACCAGTTCAGTCCCCACCAACACCTGTGGCATCACCTCCGCCCCCAGTGCCAAGTCCAAAACCAAAGCCTCCTCCAGCTCAATCCCCACCTCCTCCCGTGCCAAGTCCCAAACCAATGCCACCTCCCGTCCACTCTCAACCACCACCAGTGTCATCACCTCCACCACCAGTGCCAAGTCCAAAAACAATGCCCCCTCCAGTTCACTCTCCACCACCACCGGTGTCATCACCTCCACCTCCAGTCCACTCTCCACCACCACCGGTGTCATCACCTCCACCTCCAGTTCCAAGTCCAAAACCAATGCCACCTCCCGTCCATTCCCCACCACCACCAACTTCATCACCCCCACCTCCAGTCCATTCCCCACCACCACCAGTATCATCACCTCCACCTCCAGTGCCAAGTCCAAAACCAATGCCACCTCCAGTCCACTCCCCACCACCACCGACTTCATCACCTCCACCTCCAGTCCATTCCCCACCACCACCAGTATCATCACCTCCACCTCCAGTGCCAAGTCCAAAACCAATGCCACCACCAGTTCATTCCCCACCACCACAAGTGTCATCACCTCCACCTCCTCCAGTCTTTTCTCCTCCTCCACCCAAACCTGTTCAATCACCACCTCCTGCTCCTTTGGCATCTCCCCCTCCACCTGTGTTCGAGGACGTTGTCCTTCCTCCTAACTTGGGCTCAATTTATGCCTCACCACCTCCACCAATTTTCGCCGGTTATTAAGAGGGATGCATCACTATTATTTCTCTTATTTATCTTAACAAAATATTATTAGTTCAAAAGAATATGTACACATCCACAGTTAAACATGCAAAATTAAAGAAAGTTTATTGTTCTTAGCTTTCATCTTCTTTTTTATCATTGCACTTTCTTGTATTTGGATGATCATGGATGTTCTAATTCCACAAAATATGTTCACTTTACTTTTAACTATATGCTACATTTTGGACATGCTTTTATACTTTTTGGTTCTACATACTATATTAACTAATGCACTTTTCAAAAGAAATAAGCTCAAATTAACTTCTTGTCAAAAATGAATCAACTTAAGTTAAATGACCTTTTTCGTATATTTAGAAAGTGAATTATAATAGCTATGCACAATAAAAAAAGTGGTCTACATCTACTTGTGGCTTAAAGTTTTCTCTAAGAAAATGTTTGAATCATCATATATAGTAAAGTTGAAATATAACATTTAACAAAAGAATCAAATTATACCATCAAAGATAGTGATGAAATGGCAAGTACTTATCCATTTTAAATATTCAAGCAGCATAAAATCAATATTGGTAAACATTCTGAGCTGAATGACTATTACTTCCATTTCGTGTTAATGCATGGTCTTTAATTTCTCAAATATAAAAGGACAATTAATCTCCAATGTTATTTTTCAGGGATTTGTTAGCTATCCTTATATTTGAGTCCTTTAAGTCCTTTTATACCAAAAAAATAAAAAAGTAATTGTAAGAGAAGTAAAACAAAAGAACACGTTTCATGATTTTTTTTCTTAAAAATCTTGATGGAAAAAAAGATTAACCTTAAATTTGTCTTTTTTTCTTATAATATGTTGTTTGAGCCAATTTGGTACACTTCAACTATAATTCGACAGAGTAATTGCTACTTTCCACCAGTATAGATATCGATAATAAATCTATTCATCAAAATTTGAATAGATGAAAATAATTCACCTAATAAATTTTTACCTGCCCTAAAGTTTTAAACCTTGAATTTTTGCTTTACGAATTTTATCTAAAAATAATCATCATATATATTACTATAAGTGAGAACAAAAAAAGTTAAAAATTGAATTACGATTTTACCCCTACTATAAATTTAAATTTTATAAAAACATGTAACTTTTTAATTTAAATATTAAATTGTATCATTTTAATAAAAATGTTAATGACTTTTGCACTTTCTTAGATTAATTCCTAATTAAAATATCTTAATAATATTTATCATATATAAATGTTAACTAATTATTGAAAATCAAAGGGTCACTGTACTCTCAGCCACCTTGCACTTTCACAGTATCCTTCAATTGTCAAGGTAATGAGTTTCTTCTGTTACTGCTGGCAAACGCAATTGATCAGAAAGTAAACAGAACACTACTGGGCCTTCAACTGTTTGAGTTATAGTTGCTTCTTGTTAGGAACCTCCAGTATAGATCATTGCAGAAATTATTATCAAGAAGACAAAAAGAGGTGATGACCAAAGGTTACGTAATTAAATAGGAAACTGATGAGCCTTTTTTATTTTTTTTCTTTCATCTTCCCTCACCTAAAGTTTTCCTATTTAAAGTCACCTAGAAAGGGAAATGAATTTACAAATCTCATATCTGATCTTCTTACTAAAGTACGCTAATGCCAATTCTCTCTTATAAATTAAGATCCATTTTCTCATCTTTGGTGTATCATTTCTTTCTTCTTTTTTGATTTCCTTTCTGGTCATAGTCATAGTCATCAATCTTTATAGAACTGTTAAGGGCAATAACATTGACATCATTTGTAAGTGATTTTTTTTTAGTTTTAAATGTTCTTTTATAATGTATTCTTTTCTTATTCCTTTTTAGTTAAATATGTTCTCTTATATAAAGAAATTTGTGTCTAGATTACAATTATATAGATATTACTTATTTAGACTTTATATAATTATTGGCGTGGAACATGTACAATATTATATTTTTTATTTCTAAATGAAATTAAAAATTATCTCAATGAAAGATTAAATATTTTATTATATGTCTAATTATTTGTGTTTTACATGGATAATATGAAATATTTAGCAGATATGTTGAATGACTATACATGCATTTATAATTAGTTCATTATCTCATGAATTAGTATATTGCCTCTTTAATTAATAATAAAGAGATCTAAAGTTCATTATCAATGATCCATATAAATTAGATAACTATTTTAATTTTCAAACAAACACTCTTACTCTTAACAATTATCTGTGTAACACTAATTGGTAAAAATTCTTCCTATATCCACCATCATTTATGGAGTACTTGTTAGTGCAACATAAATCCTATAAATACTTAACATTTACAAGTCAAACATGAAAAGTCACATGGAAATTTGAAAGGTCAATTACTATTAAAATAAATATAAAACAAGATAGAGTATAAAATTTAACTTTAAAAGATACATGTATCTACTTTAATTTCTTGTCTTTAAGGAATAATTACTCATTTGTAGTCTTTTATTATTTGTGTGAAAGATTTGAAAGATCAAGATTAAGAAATGAGAATAAGAAGATTAAATATATGAAAATTATAAAAGTGGCCACCTACACTAAATCATAATCTAATTAATTAAATATTAATAAATAAATTTCTAATTTATTATATAGTCTTAGTTACTCTTAATTTAAAAGTTGAAAAGTTTAAAAAGATAATTACATTTAATATATATATATATAATTAATTAATCATACTCATCAAAAGTTGGAGATAAAAATATGTTTTTCATTAACTTTTAAAATTAAATTAGACTTCTAAACAATATACATTGAATCTGATTGTAGAAAGTTGTTTCATATTCCCACATTTTTTTAAAGTTGTAATTTCTTAGTTATTACCTATAATTAGTTCAATTAAAATGTTTAATTCCTCTCATCTTCCATGAAATTAATATCATGCCTTTTCATATACTTTATAGGATTCTATAAATTTGGACAAAATTTTTTATACTATTCAATCACATAGTCAAATGATCTATCAAACTCAAAATAAAAATCATCTTATTAGTTTTGTATTCACAACTTATGTAGCTTCTACAAGTTTTTCATGTCATGCATTCATCACTCATTTCCTACTTTTGGATTTCGGTTACAAAACAATATTAAGTTTTGGGTTTAAGAATTATATTGCTTCATCGTGGAAATGTTGGAGGCAAAACACATTATGATCCTTCTTTCGATTTTGATAATGTCTTTATTTGAGTATGAGGAACAAACCGAAAATAATTACATAGTTTATGTTTAAATATTCTTAATTATTTTTTGATTTATATGATGAAACTTCTTTCAAGGTGGGTCGATCATTATTTGTGTCTTTTTTTTTACTAATGTTCCTTAGTTATCTTGCTCAAAAGATCCTTCTTTTTATGTGAATATATTTGCACTTTATTTAATTACTGGTTTTGTATTTTATGAAAAGTTTTTGGGTTGCAATTATTTTCGTCTTTTAATAGATTTTTGGTGATGATCTCTTATATAAAGTGAACAGAAAATATAAGTCCACTTCACTTTTGTGTTTCATCATCTTTTAATTCTTATAAATTTATGTAAAATCAATTTATTGGTATGTTTTCCCTCATTAACATGGTAAATATATATTTATTCTTTGTCTTTACTAATTTTGTTCGATATGTTTACGTCCATTTCTTAAATTTAGAGCAAGAGTTCATCACTATATCACATACTATATGTTATATTATCTTAATTAGTTTTACTCCCTCTGTCTCAATTTATGTGACACTTTTTATTTTTCGAGAGTCAAACAGTTTAAGTTTGACCGAAAATTTGCCCACGGAATCTTCAAATTTTTAAAAATAAAATTTATATATTTGTAAACTACGTAAGAAGTACTACAAGTCACAATAATTGATAATTCTAAATGTTTAAAAGATCTATGAAAAATTTACGGTCAAAGATAGATTTGTTTGAATCTCGAAATTCGAAAAGGGTCACATAAAATGGGACGGAGGGAGTATATTTTTCAACATTTTTTATTTTGCAGACAAATAACCAAAATTAAATGAAAAGTATTAATTAACACTGTTATAGTTGCACAAAACAACATATACAAAAGAATAATGTAATTGATAGTTATCGACGTTAGATTAGACCTATACAAATTTGTTTGATAGTAAAGAATAAATGTGCAACGCACGTTTCCAGAACTAGTATATTACTAAAAGGTGGAAGCTCCTAACCTCAAAGTTGGATTACCATTTTGCCCTTTCACTTAATTAAAATAATTAAATATCTAATTAAATATTAATATTTTAATTACATAATAACATAATTTAAATTTCAAGAGTTGTAATTTAATTCTTTAGTTATGACATTTTAAGTTTCTTTTGTTTTCAACTTCTTTTTAGCTTTCATTAGTCAAAAAACTTTTCATATCCTTTTACCTTCTATAAAATCAATAGCTTTAGTCTTTGGTCCATTGTTGATTTATTATAATGCTTTGTGCTTTAAAATGCTCAAAATTTGATGTATTTGCAATATTTTCTGGGACAAAAATATTTTTTTTTTATATTAGTTTCTTCTATTAGCTTTCCTTTAAGTTGTTTACACCTTTGTTTTGCTCTTTATTTTTATTCTCTTTTACTCTTTGTTGTTCATTGCTTGCATTTTCAATCTTTAAATATTGTTTTATATTAATTACGTGACTTATTTTTGTCACGACCCAGGGGTACACCCTAGATGTAACATGGCGTACTAGACCCCGAAAGGCCTAACACAAGCCACTTAGCATATCATAACAAAAGGTAAATAGAAATGATGCGGAAATTTTAAAACATTTTCCATACAATCAAAATCTTTATAAAATCAAGCGAAAGTCTATAACACTTTTGTCTCAAACCATCTAAACTCAACTTGAATAAAACTTTGGGACGCAGCCCATACAATAGTCTAAATCTTAAAGGAAATACATAAAGGAAAGGTGGTCACACCCTCGATACTATGAGGACTCACCAAGTCTTCAACTCCTTTGCTTACTAGAAACTTATCCACAAGAATGGAACTCAATGTTGCCGGACCCTACACTTGGGAAAAAGGTAGGAAAATATGGGTTAGTACAAAAATGCACTAAGTATGATAGCCATGCACAAAAACCTTTAAAACATGCTAAAAGGGACATTTTAGTTGAAACCATGCTATATGCCAATTTTTGAACATCATCATAGAGATAGTTGGAAAATGTAACTCATAAACATAACTCATATATAGATCATCATAGCATAAAGGATAACAACATAATCACAAGCATAACCTCCATCATAGACATAATGTAACATTAATCATCATGAGGCATAGTTCATATACATAGTCAAATACTTAGATCTTCATATCATAAGAGAACCATCTCATAAGTAGCCCTAAGTCATACTTGTGCAATGCATAGATAAGACCCCATAATCCCATCTATACTAAGTACCACTTTAGGCCACCATAATCATACTTACCATCCTTTGATCTCATCCTTAGTTTAATACTCTTAGACAAGGAAACATTCACCTTTAATAACTCATATCAAGGAAAGCAACTCATAGCAACAATCCACATTAAGCATACATCATTTCGTAGACCTTCATAACATAAGAGAAACACACCATAACTACTCTTAAAGCCTACTTGTGCAATGCATGAATGAGATCTCATACTCCCACCCACACTAAATAGTGCTTCTTGAGGAGCCATAGTTCATAATCATTCATTGTGGGGGTAAGCCTTAACCGACATAGACTATGTGAGCAAGTCATGGAATCCAGTGTTACCCACACCGAAAAGGGTGTCCTACTTGTCTAAGGTAGAACCATTAACTTAGCTTAGGTAGATCTACTAGCTAAAGACCTATGCGGGCACATAGTTAAGGGACAAGGAGATTGCTACTAGATACCCCCCCCTCAACTCACGTATGGGCATCCATCTCAAGAGATTGCTTCTAAAAACTCCGCCTCAACTCACGTATGGGCTTCCATCTCATATCAATATTCACTCGGTGCTAAGCATTATTCCCCACGGAGTACTTATCATATCATAACTTGAGTTCACTATTATGGAAGAATGTATAAACACTCAATCCAACATCATTCATAGGATAGCTCATAGATTCAATAGGTGAGAATAGCCTTTCAACCTAAGAATCATCATATTGTGAGAAAACCTTTCATAACATGTCATCTTCATTCATAGGTGTATAATTGAGAATAGCCTTTCAATCAACACAACATCATTATCATAATCACGAAAACTTCATTCATAGTCATGAATCAGTGTGTGTGTGAGAGAGAATAGTCTTTCAACAACACCACAATTACATCATAGTCATAATCACTTTACTCTCAAAGTGTTCTTAAAGCATATACATAACCTTCATAAAACATGCCTAACATCATAAATTGCCCTTTCAAGGGTCAAAGCTCATATCATATCAACACATCTAGAATTCAACACATTAGACATGGATAATAACATAATTCAAATAATCAAATTCATTACAAGCATAATTCTATAACATTCTACTTACATCAATCAATACCCACAATTTGAGATCCAATTTGGAAAAATAGGGGAATTCATGGATTCTTGAGAAATTCAACATAAAACCATATAAAATCATCAATATATCCATAATCAAACATAATTCAATCAATAAAAATGAATTTGAAAGGAATCCATGAGATTTAAGTCAAACCCTAACTTTTGGAATTTCTAACTTGAAATTTGGGGATTTTGAAGGGGCTCCATGGATGAATTATATCCATGGATGAAGAGCTACCATACCTTGGTGATGAATCCCCACGAAATTGAGAAGAAAATCCTTGCTCTTTGAAACCCTAGGCTCCAACTTCCTTCTTCTTCTTCCTTGAGTTCTAGTGAGAGAATTTTTGGTGAAGGTGAGTTCTTTTGGGAATTTAGAAATAATGATTTGGATGCTTTAGTTTAAGGGTCTAAAAGCCTTATATAGGTGTTTAAAAATAGTCTAAAACGACATCACTTAATATTAATTAAAAATAGAAAACCCCAAAGTACCCCTAGACTTAACCGCCAAAAGGCAGTTTCCAGGTGACCACCCACGACCCTCACTGACGGACCGTGGTTGGACCCACGACCCGTGCTGGTGAGGCGTGGGTTGAGTTACTGGAACTCCTCACCTTGGCCCTTTGACCCACGAGACCAGACCACGGGGCGCGGGTCTTGCCGTAGGTCAAGGTCTTGGGCAGATTTTTTTGAAAAATGCTAGGGTCCTCCTCAAGGACCCTTGGTTAGTCCTTGGGGGAGTCGTACCTTGACGTTATAACCCAACACCCTTTATATTAAGTACGTAAAGTTATATCTATGACTCTAACCCCTACGTCAAGCTCTAGTTTAGCCTACTAGTTTCCGGGATGTTACAATTTTGCTTGATCTTGTTTTGAAATTTTGGCATCTGCTCAATCTTTTCCTTCCTTTTTATATTATTTTAAGATGTAATTAGCATAAAATATACGTGCAACGCACGTGTTTGAGAACTAGTGCTCTAAATACAATGAAGTAAATAGCAATACTCTTAAAAAAAGATTGTTTGCAGATTAGGCAATCTTTTGAGGGTGGAGCACCTATTAATCGTATATATTTATTATTAAAATATCACACATAATCAAGTTACGACTTTTTCTCGTCCATAATCTCACATAAAGTCAAATAATTGTATTTCACGCAATTTCAATCATCCAGGTAATTGTCATCATATAACAACATTCATCAAGTTTCAGGACGAAATTGCTCGAATTCATTACATTCTATTCGCATCGATCATGGATAATCACTAACTGACTATCCATGCATTCACATAACCCATAAGGCCAAATGTCAATTGGAACCTTTTCAGTTTCAATATTTTCTTGTTTGTGTCCCTTAAACCGTGACAATGACATCTAGTTATTTCGTTGAGATACCAATTAGATTCAATCCATACCATAAGCGTCAAACCACATGAATGGAGTGAAGAAATGAGATGATTTTTCAAAATGTTTCATCGCCCGTTTAAGATTAAATGTGGAAGTCAACACACCAATCCTCAGGACTCTATTCGACATTTTCTCTTGTACTGGGAGACCGATAATTGGGCTCTGATATTAATTTGACACGATCCAAGTCATCAGACCATGCAGACACCTACTCTAACACCTAAATAAGAGAATCCTTACTACCCCATTTAAAAATTGACAATACTAAAATTAATAAAACATAAGATTTTTTTTTTTAAGAATTTGATATAATCATGAAAACATCAAATATAAGAAGTATCTTTAGTTACATTTTACCAAAAATTGTCTCAAGAAATTAGTCTAAACAGGTACAAGAGTTACTAAGAGAGTATACTATACGAAAATAAGACAACGTCCACCAAGAGGAAAGAAAAAGTAGAAGCTGTCAGATATAATCATCTTTTTTCCTTAAGAAACATCACTGATCCTGCAACCAGATTATGTCAAGTGACATAACAAGAATAGTATCAGTACAGACAACATGTACTAGTAGGCATTATCGATCGACTCGAATCCACCACATAATATAAAGTAGACATTCAAAAGAAAACATGTACTACAAAATTTACCCCACCCAATTCTTTGCCTATATGTTTTTACTATTTCAGGTGCAATGCTCATTAACTAGTACATTTTGATTCCAACTCCCTACCTTATTCCGCTTCATTCAACCCTCTTGCCACTCTAAAGCTTTCCAAGACTACTTTTGATCAGATATATTCTAAACAATTTCACAGATAGACACGGTTCACTAAATCAACTAAGGACAAGACTCCCAGTTATCAACCGAACCTAACAAAGCACATGAAACATGCCCAACATAATCATACAAAAATTCATATTTGAGTCCAACTCACCGTTTAAGTAACACGAACTACTCAAAGATTCTCTAAGAACTAGTCCATGGTGTTTAACATGCAATCTCGATCTATATAAGAATCATCCCAATATTTAAACAAAACAATCCGGCTATTCAGGGACCAACATGTGATAATCATGCCACAAAAAAGTAAATTTGATTCTCTCATGGAATTCACACTAAAATTGTTAGTGTACCAGCGTGGTATCCGATCAAATTATTTTTAGTACATGTTGGTATTCGAACCAACCATATGTATTATGTACCGCATGGTACCCAAGTCAATCAACAATCACAAACAACATAAACAATCACAATTGAAATGAACAACCACACTTGAAGCCACAAGTAAATTAATAGGTTCATTGCATGGGATTATTAACATGATGTCATTTTACATTCATCCCTTATATTTTCTTCATATGCATTACACAAGTAATACTATAAAACAATTAACAAGCGTCCATCACATAAACTTGAAAAAACAAACAACCATCACCTACCCGAAGGATTTTCTTTCGAATATTTCCTAAGCATAATCCAATCATCAAGATTTCCTTCCCCAGGATAACACCCATATATATATCATACGGTCAACCATAGCCAGTCAATCCATCATCGACCTAAACCACAACTAACCACATATTCAATCATCCAGACTCTATGTCCGAAGGCCTAAATAGGACAAACTAATCAATAAAGAAAACTTACCCTACCTGTCAAAAAACTACGGAAGAACTCGAAACACAAACTTTTGATTTTGTGGAAGCGAATCCTAATGAACATGGACCGGAAACTCCTGGATTTTAACCCTCTTTGCGCTGAAATCTCTTTCCTCCATGGTTCCCAAGCTAAGGGTGGCTTAGGAGAATTTTTGGAGCAACCCCCGCCTGTGTTTCTTCATGAAAAGTGAAGGAAAAATAAAAGACATCAAATTTTTTAGGGTATGATTCCGCCAGCCCTGCTATTGCGGCATCGCCATAGTGGGAGGCTTCCCGCCACGGCGGACTGACGTTATGTCGGGTCAATTCAAATTTTTATCACAATGTTCGTGTATCCAATTTTTAAATTGGCAATGAATTTTCAAGAATTTTGAGATTCCGCATGAGGTACCTTTGAGTAACGACGGTTCATGTTGTTACAATAAGATTATTTTCAAGGTTATTTTTAAGGAATGATGTATCTTACTTCATCTGACTTCAAATTTGGTATATAATTATCAAATAGTGAAGTAATAGATAATTATTTAAAAAGTATGAATTAGTAGATATGATGGATGTGTATCTAATTATGTAGCTTTTTCCTTGAC
The DNA here is from genome assembly GCA_029582245.1 of Solanum etuberosum. Lineage (NCBI taxonomy): Eukaryota > Viridiplantae > Streptophyta > Magnoliopsida > Solanales > Solanaceae > Solanum > Solanum etuberosum. The sequence goes on along the minus strand of JAJONR010003156.1, from coordinate 32,636 downwards.
TGAACCCATTGGTGACTATCTAAAGTTGACACCAATTTTCACTTAGACACCTTAACTATGCTTTGTTCATTTTAGACACCTCATGTCATGCTCCGCTGTGTCATTACACATGGTGTGTATTGCAGTTACTCCAAGCATATGAAGAACTTTTTTTTCGTGAATTTTTTTTCTTTATTTTCTTGACTCTTTCTTCCTTCCACCATTCATCTACTCCACTATCGTCGTATTCATCATTTTTCGTCATCCACTCCTTCTCTGTTAGAACCAAGATCATTCATCTTCGTCATTTTTTTTTGTCTTCCTCTGCCACAAAAATCATCGAATTTTCACCTTTCTAATCATTTGTAGTAGCAGGTACGTTATATAAAAAATGATTTCTAAAATAATTTCGATGAAACTCCATTTTTGAATATTCAATTTTGAAAATCCTTCTCATATAAAAGATATGTGTTAGGAAATATAATTATTTTTTACGTATTTATTTAACATTCTACATTTTAACAATCTATCTGGTTTATCAAAGTAAACAAATATTTTTGCTACAACAATAAAAAAAAATTAGAACAATGAGGTTGGTATCAAGCACCCATTTGTGCTGAAATACTTGTCAATAAAAACAATTACATAAATAAACACTCAAAAGCTATGTATTATGATACATAATTATTCTTATTAAATTTGTTGGATGAAAATTCAAATTTCTTGACTAAATTTTGATTGAAATGAATGATAATCATGGACTTTTGCTGAAATTCTGTATCCAAGCACTATTTTGTTGCTTTGGATTGAAGAAATTGGGATGAAATTCGAAGACTTCATTGAAGGTCTTTTGAAGCTTCTGGAAAAAAATAAATCAGATTTTGTTAATTTTTTTTTTTTTAAAAAAAAAAACTCAAAATCCATTATTTAATAATTATTTTGAACACAAATAACAAATGTCCTCATTTAATTCGTTGTTTTACATGTGTCATTCACTAGTGAATACACACACATTACAATTTTGTTGATTGAAAAAAATGTCAAAATAATATAACGGGGCATTATGGATGTTCGTGGTTTGGTTTGGATCGGTTATTGGCTAAAATCAAAACCAAACCAATCTAGTCGGTTTTTAAATTTTCAAAATCAAACCAAATCAAATGAAAAAATAACCGTCAGTTTATGGATTTTGATGGTCTTGGACTTAGGGTTGTTATAGTTGGATTAAAATTTAAGCGTTGGACTTGAGAAAATGATAAACTTAAAGACTTGAGTTAATTAAAATTTAACAAAATATTTGTATTTTATTTATGAATAATATATAAATAATTATAAAAAATTTTAATCTAATTTCTCGGTTTGGTTTGGTTATTTTTGCGATTTATTTTTAGTAAAATCAAAACCAAACCAAATAGTATCGATTTTCAAAATTTAAAACCAAATCAGACCAATATTAATTTTTTAAATGGATTTGATTCAAATTACGGTTCGATTTGATTTTTTAACTATAACTATGATCAGTCCTACAGAGCATGATATGAATGGTCTAAAATAAATAAAATTTAGATAATATATCTAAGTGAAAATTGACTAAACTTTAGGTGGCACCATAAGCCTTTTTTCCTTTAAATTTCTGATGGCACACATGTTATCTCCAAATTAGGAAGTACAAAAATGAAAGCCCAACCCATCAACAAATACCAAACATCCAACCACCGAACCGAATGTGGGAGCAATACGGCGTCGTGCTTACTATCAACGCTCTCTTCATATCTAAGGGAGAAAACAGTTGGAACTCCGAGAAATTTCTCGCCGGAAAATGTCGAACAGAACGACGGAGTCTTCGAATCATGAGATAGTGAAGACACCAGAAGAAACACCAATTTTAGCTGCTGAAGCAGCACAGCCACCTACGCCGGGAGACAGCGTCAGTGGAGGAGGATGGGGCGGTGGCTGGGGACTTTCTGCCTTTTCGTATCTTACGGATTTTCAGAAGGCAGCTACTGTTGCTGCTGAAGAGATATCCCGCAATGTACTTCTCTTTCTTCGCATTTCTCTTTGCATAAATGTAGCTCATTATATTTGATCCAGCTATATCGTTGTCTTAATAGAATATAAAAGAATGCAGTGCGATCAAATGTAATTACTTCATTATTGTTCCTTTTGAAGACAATTTTTAGTATCATAGAAAGGAAATGGGCTTGAATAGAGAAAGAATGGATATAGACGATTCATGCAGCTGACCGTAACTATTTGTAATTGATCTATAAGTTATGTAACTAATGTAGGTATGATATTCCTCTTTCCTTAGTCGTGTATACTTATCATCTGCTGGTGCTGCACGTGTAGGTTTTCCTGAGCACACACTGCACTGGCCGAATCATCTTTTTCTTTATCATAATTAGAATTTTTAATTGCTACTATGACATCCTTTAGCTACGTCTGTCAGTACTGTAACTGTTGATATTAGGAATAGTTTAGTAAGCCATGTAGAAACTGGAGGAGAATTGTTATAATTAGATTTTTCTGGGCCTCTGGTAACTTATTATGTTAGGCTAGGCTATTCATCATCCATCAATGACACAGCTGCCACCGAGTTGCTGATGTATTCTTTTAGGAAAGATGCCTATTGTTTAAAATCTCCTTTGTCAATGTAACCGTAGTATTCAAACGAAACTCGTTCCAGGATGAGGTGGTTTACGAAGGCAAAGATCACTTTAAGTTGATTATATCTATACTTAAGTGTAATTGTTATATCATCAAAACCACTGTCTGAGTGCTCTGTAAATAAATATGGTAGATGCCTAATATTCAGATTTTGTTTGGCTGTGACATGTCAACCAGTTTTATGGTTTGGATTTTGGAAGAGGCTCATCTAAATACTGGTGCTTGATCACTGTACTTCAGCTTAAGTTCACTTTTACAGTTCCATGACTAGATTGCGTATAGGAAATGCCATTCAAATTGAGTTATTTTCCTTTTCTCACCTTCTGTTTTCTGTAGGAAACTAGAGTTTGTTAATGCAGTTTATAACAATAGAATAAATTGACACCTTCTGACCGAATAAGGGTCTCAAAAATCAACCCCCATCAACATTTGCCTATTATTATCCTGCTTGATCTTGATTATTTATTCCACAAGCTTAGGCTACTTGTTATATCGACATTATGGAAGGGAAATACTCTTAAGCAAATGACCTTAAATTCCCAGGTGGCTCTATTGGTAGATTCTGAATCATCAGACAAGGACGATTCTGAAGTAACTAATGGTGAAGTGGAAAGTGGAGAGGAGAGTGACAAGAGACGCAAAGCTGCTCTAGAAAAATTAGAGAAAGCTAGTGAAGATTCATTCCTTGGCCAGGCAAGTGATATTAAACAGATGTTAGATGTTAGCTCAATTGACACACATTGAGATGTATTTTCTTTTGCAGGTTTTCTTAAGCATGTGAAGCCCTCCCATCCCCATTTTCTTCTATTTATAGAGAATTGTCTTAATTTTAAAGGTAAATTTGCTGTATTTGTTTGTTATGATCATGCTTTTAACCAGGCAAGATTAATGTGCAGGGTTTGAGAGTTATTGACCATTCAGTCGAGAATTTTGCTTCAGGAGCTTGGCAAGCATTAGGAAATGCAATCAAAGGAGGTTCTGATTTAGTCCACAAGTATGTCGACTGATGTCCGAATTGTGAAATAATTGTGTCATTTAGAAAGCTTTACATAGCTAGGGTGGAACAATTTTTTTTTTCTTAAAACTTGTTTATTCGGTACATCATGGTCTGTTTGAGAAGTAATGCTGTACCAATTTGATTTTATGCTTGGGGATTAAACTTTGTTCTAGTTAATTGTTTCAATATTCTATTGGATAATTGTAGAGTGGTGTAAAATCATAAATTATGACACATGACTTTATGACTTGCCCCATGCATACATATACAAATATATACAGATATAATTATACACACACACACAGCTGAAAACAAAGAACCAGTAAGCACGAGGGCTGGTTTCCCTGCAGCCATGCTCAGTATTGAGTCATTACCTGGGTGTTTTGTCATGTAGTGAACTGAAATTGCTAAGCTAATGATATTTTGTTTTATATTTTTAGGCTTGAGAATTCAGCTGTAAATTTTGCGGAATCAATTCAGCATGGTGGTTTACCTGCCACACCTGGTTCCATTGCACCATCCATACTAGAGGTCGGCTAAAGATTTGATTTTCCCTTTTCCATCTCTTCAGTTGTGTAATTCATAATGGACCATTTCTGCAGACTGGAAAAACTTTTACTGCTAAAGGAATGGAAGCGCTTGAGCTGCTGGGCAGAGAAACTATGGATCTTCTGATATCAGAAACTGGTATGGATGTTGACAAGAGCTCCAAAGAAGTTGAAGGGAAAATAGATGAAGATCAGTTCTTTGAGGAAGTCACATTTGATCGATGCTTCTATATTTATGGTGGTCCAGAGCAGTTGGAGGTCTCTTCCTTCTCTTACTAGTGGTTTTCTTTATGAGGTCCTTTTTTTTTCTCGGGAGCCTATGTCTTATCATATGATTTTCTCACAGGAGCTGGAGGCATTGTCCAACCATTACGCGATGCTGTTCAACCGGAAAAAGGCAAAAGCTCCTTCTGATCAAAGGTCTTCTTACGATGTAAAGCTTAAAGAGGTTCAGCAGATTTTTGATTTGAGATCTGAAGTTGATGGAAGTGATATAGAATCAGAAAAAGGGAAGAAAGTTGAGACTGGAACCTGGGATAGTACAGATGAGGTGAAGAATTTGCATGATTCCAGTGTGAACAAGGCTGCAGAATTAGCAGCAGGGTAACATAGATCTGATATTCTCTATTTCCTTTGCTTTCTACTTTCTTTGTTTGTGGTGGGCTAGCAGTGCTTTTAAGGGCCCAGAAAGAGTCCCTTTGACTGCTCAAACATTTTATGAAGTATATGTTATATTATGTGAGGAGGCAATCACTAACACGGTGTTGCTCATTACAAAGAGGGGAACTACCAAATAAAAAAAGTGAACTGACTTCCCTAACAGAATAGGTTGCAGTTTACATAAGTGGTCACAGGTGCAGTGTACTAATGAATTCTATCATGCTTTCTTCATCATATCCATTCCACATGAATTAAAACTTCTATTAATATGTTAAGGTTTAGTTTGCCCTCAAAATATCTCTGGCTTCCTTATTTCCAGATCAACCAACACACAGCAACTGGAACTGTTTTCCCTATTTGCCTCACTTTTTTCCTGCACCAGCAGCCTATCCAGCTCCAAAGCAAGCATTTACTGTCCTTGGTATCACCCGTTTCATTCCAAACAAGCTCAGCACCAGAATTTATAATTGCCCGAACAGTCCCATGATTGCCCAAACTTTTGATCAGTGCACCTCTTTTTAAGTGAGTAACAATCTTGTGACTGCACTCTTACTAGTGTGTTGATCAATTATTCGAGACCATTAATGTGTTGGTAGACTGTTCATGTGGCCTATGTTGCTCAGATCCTTCAAAATCCTACCGCAACCGTGTCGATCCAACACAATTTGGGTGTGGGTGTGAGATCAGCACTGGATTTGGGCTGTTGAAGTGTGTGACCATGTAATCTAAAAGTTAAAGTGGTTAGAGGAGCACACCTTTACTTTCTTAATGATATCTTCAACACGGCCCCTCACATGCAGTCCTGATTCTTTTTCAAGGGTCAAGCACGTTGAAATTCATTTTTAATACTAGGTGGCGGTGAAACTCCAACAAAACCTCTTCATGTGTGACTATTTTATCTAAAAGTTTAAGCTGTTAGAGAGCACACTTTTGTTTACTTCATGATGTCTTTAACATAGTCAACCTAACTTTAGTGATTTGACACAAGGGATTAGGATGATACTTTTACAAAAATGATTAAAGGATAGATTGGCGATTTAGGTTCACTTGAAATTTTTGTGGTCCGACAAGGTTGATACTAAAATTAGCATGAAGGCTGAATTCCATTTGGAAATTACTTCTTCTACTAGACTAAACTTCATAATTTGTTTTTACTTATACCAGAATAAGAATGTAGACATTAAGGACTTCTCAACCTTTTATGATGTTCTTAAGGAGATCTGGGCTTAGAGTTGTACCCTTACATTCCATATGGAAATTGTAATTTTGGCTTGGTCCTCAAGTTTTTAAAGGGCATATATAAAGTTCTCGATTAACTAGGAATTCATATTAGTGAATTTTTCTTTTACATTGTTAATGTGGTGAAAGGCTTTTTTATTAAGTGGAGATATATATAAGTCAGAGATAATGTGTTTGACTTACATTCATATAATGATTATTTCTCGTTGATCTTTTTAATTTTCTGCTTGTATACGGGGATTCCCAAACATTGATTAACTATTTGCCTTATTTAAGAGGAAAAAAAGCTAGTTTGGTAATGCCTGTCAGGCATCTATGTGGGTGATACTTGGTGAATTTTTGTAATTCTGATGAAGTGAATGGAAGGAGGGTCATCTGATTGAGATATTGGAGAGCTTGTCAATTCTAACATTGAGTTTTTGCATAATAATGGATGGCTGGTTATGTGAAAAGCTTGCAATTGTTTCTGATATCTTGGTAGTGGTGTTGATTTCTTGTTTAAATTCATTGCAGATTTGCAAATGCTTTGGCTGGACTAGCTCCCAATGACATGATTCAAAGGACAACTGGGAGACTAGATACCCTTCATTCAGAGGGTGTTCATGTATGTATACATTCCATTTGTCTGCAAGTTCCTTATGAACAGATTAAATGGTCTCTCCTTTTGAACGTGAATCTACTTGTAATTGACTGTCTTTACCAAAACAGAGGCTTTCAGAACTGTGCTGTTTTGCTGTGACTCAACTTCTGGTGCTTGGGAAGTCAATCATTTCCGATGCAAATAAAGTTATGGACCAAGATGTCAAGGAAGAAACTGAGAAAATTCATTGGCCTGAAGATTCTATTGAAAGAGCTAATGTTATACGAGCAAAGGCACGATCAATGACCAGATGTGTTCAAGCAGTTTCTTCCAGTTTTGTTACAGGTAAATTTGCATCAGTGTTTCTGCAATTTGCAACTTCATTGCCTTTGTCGGAAGCATCATCTTGGCACTGTTATTTTCAGAACTTTGATTGATTGCCTACCTCTTATGATTAGAGTTCTATATTTAACAGTTTCAAGAGGTCATTCGGTACAGGCTAGATCATGAATTAATAACTGCTTCCAATCTCCAAAAAATTTAGTTGTGTTGAATTTCCTTTTCTTTGAGTATTTACGGAATCTCCATGAAAAATATTGAATCTTATTCCATGGTATTTACATGAGGTTCCGCTTTATGCAAGTTTCCTATAGGACTTAGTTGATCCATGATTTATGTGTCATCTTTTATCTCTTTTCATCGGTAGCACCTAGTGTGTGCAGAACCAATCATTTTTGGCCAACAAAGCTTATTCCAAATTGGATCATCTTGCTATGCATAGGCCGTCTGGCTGTGATCTTGACTCTAGAGATGTGATTTTTCCTGTTTTCAAGACAAGCACTATTCCTTTCTCTCCAAATAGTCCAGTCCTCCAAAAGTTTTTTGGCCCTTTGCTATCTTCTGTCCTTGCCAGCTCTCCAGAAGACCTCTAACATCTGCTGGCACTACCCAAGTTACACCACAAAGATTCAAATAAGCTCCCAACATTGCTAAGCAACCTTTACAATGAATGAACATGTGACTGACTGATTCCAGCTCCTCTTCACACATGTAACATCTGTTGCTTAAGATGAAACCTCTCCGTTGTAAATTATCTTGTGTTAAACATGCTTTCCTAATGACAGCCCACCCAAAACAGGCAACTTTGATGGGTGCTTTAGTTTTCCATTACATTTTCCATGGCCAGCTTAGCTCATATTATTCCATGGCACCACTTCCCAATTTCATATTATTATGCTGCTGAAATCATTCCACAGTTCACTGATGTTACTCCAGATACCACCTTTTAAAAGCACTTAAAACAATGGGAGGGCTCCAAATATCCTTTTTCACATCTTGGCGTTTATCATCTTCTTATAAGTATTTTCTTTACCATCATATATTTCCATAGCCGTTTGTACAATAAACTCTTATTATTCAAGCTCAGATTTCTAACCCCCATTCCACCTCCTTTCTTGTTATTATCACTTTTTGCCATTTGACCTAGTGTAGCTTCCTTTTATCTGCATTGCCTTCCCACAAGAAATTACTTCTTATGGTGTTCAGTGTTTCTCTACATTCACATCCAACTTAAAAAGGAACATCATAATTCATATATGTTGGAACTCCATCCAACACACTGCTTACCAAGGTAAGTGTCCCACCAAAAGATAAATATTGCCTTTTCTATGGGGTCAACTTACTGATACATTTATCTATCACCCCTTGCCAGATCCTTTTTTTAGCACTCAAAGGAAGGCCCAGATAAGTAGTAGGTAATTGTTCAACCTTGCAGCTCAGCTCAGCTAGCTCCTCAATACAGTGGTCAGCATTAATACTAAACAAGCTGCTTTTTGCCAGATTCACCCTAAGACCTGTTACTGCCTCAAAAGTTAGCAGAATCCTCTGAGATGTAGAAACTGTTCTCTTTTTGCTTCACGAATTATCAGAGTATCATCTGCATATAGAATGTGTGATATATCGGAATTGACATCAACCTTTCTTCCAACCTGTAATCCCCTTATCCAGCCAAATACTCAGCTTTTTCTTGGCATCTTGGTGAGTATCTCCATGAGCAGAACTCGCTCCGTGAGTATCATTGACTCCATCACAAAAGGATGAACGAGTTCTAAATAAAACATGAATGCATAATCTTGAATAGTTTTAAACATGTCCATACAAAAACATTTGAAAGCCTTAAACTTGAATATTCTAGATCATAACATAAATCTATACTTCTCTCAACTTGGGGAGTATCATTCAACTTTGACATCAACTTAACCTTATTTAGTCACCTTATGGTCAATATGATGGTTGAGTTCTCTCAATCAGCTGGACCATCTCCCCATGGTGCCACACAGTTTGACATTCTAATACTAGCATGCGTCTTTTGCCTTACTAAGACAACTTTCATAGTGGCTGAGCCAACATTCTCACTACTATCCTACTAGCCTACAAGTAGTTTCAGGTAAATGCAATCCAACTTGGGTCATGAATATCCTTCAAAGGTTTAAGGCCAACTCCCGAAACATTTTGAGGAACTTGCTTTGGCCTCAAACTTTACTTACACTTGACATGCATGGTTCAACATATCTTTCTTAACGTGAAAACATAATACAAGTGTTTAGACATATCCTGTTGTTTTTTTTTCCGAAAACTTTAGATGTCATGGTATTCGTATGAAACTTAAGATGTCATGGTATTCGTATGAAACTTAAGATGTCTTGGTATTCGTATGAAACTTTTTCTATATATAATTAATATAATGTCATCACCACAACTGAAATAGTCATCATCTTTCCCCAATCCCCCAACAACCCTCATTAACCAAATGTTTGCTCCAGAACATGTAACCAACTTTATCAATCTACATATAATCAAGGCATAATACATAAACCTACCTTTAACATGGGCTCAATTGGAATCTATGCCCCTTCAACTTTGGGTGTGCACAAGTAGGCACTTAAACCTGTATAAAATTGAACAAGTAGACACACAAGTCTTACGTGGCGTCCTATGTGACAATTCGCGTGAGATACACTTAAAATGATTTGTATTATGCCACATAGGAATTGTGTGTCTACTTGTTCAACTTTATACAAGTTTAAGTGCCTGCTTGTGCACACCATAGTTGGACATAGATGCTAGCTAAGGCCAAGTTAAAGCGCACGTTTATGTATTATGCCTAAAATTAATGTTATCATCACAACTTAAATAACCATCATCTTTCACAAATCTCCCAACCACCCCCATTAATGGTGTAACTTATGATTCATTCATGTCATCTTCTATCCACCAACTAATACCACAAATATATTCTTCCACCATAAATATTCCTCATAAATGAAGTAGGATAGGTGGAGTTGCCGCAAGAAGCTCAAAACTTTAAAATCCTCTTTGTGGTTGTTCTTGGTGTCATTTGGGATTTTAGAGAGGAATCTATGAATATTCAAGGCTTACTAGTGTTAATATATGTCATTAGAAAGTGAAATTCTCATAAAATCATCCTTGGAAATTCATGTTGAAGTGTTGGAAATCTCCTTGGAAATATAACAATGTTTTTGTATTTTTGATTTCCCGATATTGGAAGTCTGTTTTATATGTTAGAATTGAATTTGAATAAAGAAATATTAGAAGACAGAATCATTGAAATCTTGTTTAGTCTTCATGGGGAACTTGAGTAAGGAGTAGGTCGAGGCAGAGAAGAAAAGGTTATTCACTGTTGGTGGAACTCATCAACAACAACTATTACCCCTGCAACCTACGCACTCAGGCCTTGGAGCTGATCTTTTGGTCCACCATTAGCTCCAAGGCCTGAACCCCTAAGTTAGGGCTTTTACTTAACCCTTTACCAACTGAACCCCTGAACCCATTGAAACTTGGTATTTTAAAACCCCTCTTTGACCTGTCATCCTATGTGGCATTTTTGTCCAAAGTGCGTGTGATACACATATTTTACATGCGTGAGGCCTTGAAAAAAGACGACAAATGACAATTTTTGACCTAATCAAGAGTCATCTTCTTCCCCATTTATACATTCACCATTGTTGAACAAAAAGAAGCTTTTTTTTGGCTTTTCTACTCTTCAAATCTTTCTGTCAATTTTTTTCCCCATTTCGTTTTGGTTGTTGCGTGCTTCCTTTCATCTTCTTCAAATAGCTCATCATTTCTTATGCAAATTTATTCTTTAATCACTTTACGAAAGAGTCTCCACAAATACAAATTCCTCCTATTGTTCCAAAAATAATAAACAAACTTATCGATCTTACTCTTCAACAAGTAACCCCATATCCTCCAACCTACTCAACATCACCGGAGCCGAACAATATCAATCGTTCCAATTTCTGTAAATCTTCACATGACAGGAACATATCCCTCATCCCAACCTAACAGTATGTACTTGTATCATCGTTGTTAATGTTTTCGAAGAGGTGCAGTGGGCGTTAAACGGTTTTGGAGAAAGTGTCCCAGCGATTTGGGGCCGTCAAGAATAGGCCGTGGCTACATACTGCTTTTTCCAAATCGAATGTGGCGTAGTCTTCATCTTTGAGTGGTAGCGCCACCACCATGCTGCGGTGGCGATCGATGTCTTACTGGTGCTGCATATTTCTGGTGAGAGCGTTGGAATTAGAGAAGAGAAAGGAGAGAAATTGGGAAAAAAATTGGAAGAAAGAGAATGATTCCTCAAATAAAATTTAGGGAGTTTAATTTAATTTTACCATTTTATTTCCTATGTGGCAAGTAAAAATGACGTGGAATTTGAGGTGTAGTGGTTGTATTACACGCACCATTGACCTTATGATAAAAGGGTTTAAAATAATATGTTTCAATGGGTTCGGAGGTTCAATTGGCAAAGGGTTGAATAGAAGGATCCATAATACAAAGTCATACAAGTATAAGGATCCATTAGATCATTTCACCAAATAACAAGTTCTGAAGACATTTAAACATTACAGAAGGTGAGAGTAAAAGATTATCCTCGAAACACCTATCATTTCTGTACACCTAGAGTGTCCAAAATATTCACAATAGGATATTCTTCCATCTCTTCTTCAGCTCCTCTGGCACTCTGCCCATCAGCTGGCCATTTGTCCTTTAAGTTTCTTAGCATTACCCACACCACTCCGAACAGGTTGAGTAACATACACCATATCTGCAAAATAAACTTCATCAAAATTCTTTGTATCAACATATCAGGCTTGCTCCGCACAGGTTGCATTTAGGCCTTATATTGACATTCTTTTCGATTCATATCAAGAAGAAGCTGATTGGATTCTTCCCTTTATTTGGCTAGACTCTAATCGTGATTTTCAGTGCAGAGTAGATGCTATACAGATTCGGCATTCTATTTTAAACTGCTATATATATTTATTGTCAATTCTAGTCAAGGTGCGCACTTGTGTGTCTATATATAAACATGCATACATATATTGTCAATTGTATGATGTCTGGTTATGCTTAAATCCAAAATCCTAGTCTGAATAATGTTAAAAAACTGTTCGGGGAAACCCCTCTATATGTTTGCCTGTGCAATGAATGGCCTTTAAAGAAACAAAAGACTGGTATTTAAGTGGAGAAGGTATAGGCAGATCATTATTTGTTGTAATAGAAAACATTTGCCTATCGAGTTCTTTGGTCTAAATAAGCCGGACAATCCATGATGAACTTTATGCTTTTGCAGGCTTATCAGATGTAGCTGAAGCATATTTAGCAGCAACCAAAGGTGCTTCCTCTGGTTCACAAGATTCTCAGAAATCCATCCAGGAAAAGGCCAATGTGTATTCTGGGAATCTTCGTGCAGATCATAGCACAGCCATTGACAAGATTCAGGATGGGTTTCAGTATTTATCCTATGTGATCGTCTCAACCTCAATGTCTGCTGCTTGAATTTCTTGATGCAAATATTCAGCTTGTTTGTAGTTTTTTCATTTTTTTCATCTCCCAGTGTAAATAACATAGTTAACTTTTTATACATTCATCCTTTCATACTCCTTGAGTTTGCTCTTCAGAAGGTTACCTTGATAATTGAATAGAAAAAACGTTCAGTTGTTTGTATTTCCCATCTTCTCTTAACAATCAATTCACTCAATGGAGGAATTTGAGTCGTTAGTTAGCCGTCCTCCCTGGAATAACAATGTGTGGATCGAATGGGAAGAATTTGAGCGTGCTCGTTCTATCTGGAACCGTGCACTTACAAAGGATTATCGTGACCATACCATGTGGTTGATGTATGGAGATGAAAAATAAGTTTATTGATCATGCTCTTAAACTTATTTGCCCTAAGGTTGATGAGTTATGGTACAAATATATTCATATGGAAGAGATCATGCTCAACAATGTAGCTGCTGCAAGACAGGTTTTTGTCTTACATTGACTTGTTTGAGTTAAGGTATATAATGAAACAGAGAGGGCAAGAGAAATTTTTGAGAGATTCGTGCAGTGTCATCCCAAAGTTAGTACTTGGATTGGGTTTGTAAAATTTGAGATGAACAATGGCGACTTTGAAAAAAGATAAAACTTTTTTAAAATCTTAACTAATAGGGGTAAAATGGTAATTTTACAATGTCATTAATTATTTTATTAATAGGTGTGTCAATTTAAAAGTAGACAAGTAATTAGGGATTCTTTTAGGAAATAAACCAAGAATATGATAGTTTAGGATTTGTAGCAGTGGTGGAGCCAGAAATTTCATCATTAGCGGAGTGGGTGCACAAAACATTTTTTTATTTTTACTGATGAGTAGATACACCCAGATTTAAAAATTAAATTACATGTCACTTAATAACTAAATCATTCGGAAACTTAAAATTATTAAACTATCAATGGTATAAATCAAAACTAATGGAGAAAAGTCAACAAAAATAATTTTAGCTACTAGCTGAATATACTCCTTTAGTTCATATTAAGTGAATTGTTGAGACTTTTTTTCATAATTTCAAATAACTGAATGTTTTAAAGCTTGAGAGAATTGTTTGAAACTTTTTTTTTTCCATATTTACTCTTTTTTCTTTAATTAAGATTCTTAACTATTTTATATTTTCTAAAAGAATAGTTTAGAAATAATCAAAAGTATAATAGTGGATAATAATCTTTAATTTTATATTTAAAAATAATTTATTGAGAGTGTGTTATACCAAATAATTCACTTAATGTAGATTGAAAATATAAAGAAAATAATAAAATATTAATTATTAGGTTAACCAAAATTTAAGGTTAGAAACATTATACTGATTTTTAACATTATACTGATTATTAGGTTTCCTTTGATTTTGGTGCATTATACTGATTTTTAACATTCAAAAGATCAACAAGAAAAATATAATTGATTATTTATTAATTATATAGGAATTGTTGAAGAAAAAGTATAAACACGTACACGTTTTAAGTGTTTGTCGATACAATCAACCTACCAAATAAAAAAAAGATTAATATTATTTAGAAAAAAATTATACTATGTCTAACGCGGACCTTTTTCGTTCCAAACGTTTGTCAATGCCTCGTTACGATGAAAGTTTGACAAGAAATTAAATACTACTTTCTTTGTTTAAATTATTAGTTTTAATTTTCCTAGTTTAATAAAAATTTATCCTCGTCTAACTAACTATCCTTTAGTTTCAACAATTCACATGACATATTTAAGATTATAAAATTAAAAGGTATATTGATACATTATACCCATTTTAGTTATAAAATCACACAAAATTTTCAAGTCATCTTTACTTTCTTAAATTTCCTTCTCAATCAAATTAATACAAATTAATAAATGGCAAAATGCAGTTTATAAAACATAATATTAGGTAGGAATAATTCTTATAATCAAACTCAACAATGCAATATTCCACTAGTAATGCAATTTTATTTACCCTAACACACAAATTTAGAGAATTTTTAGTCATTTAAAAGAGTTTAACTTAGTAGTGTACATTGAAGTATAAGAAAATACAGAATACTCATAAATTTATTTTATTTACCAAGTGATAATTTACAAAATACTCATAAATTATTTTATTTACCAAGTGACAATTTATAGAATATTAATAAATTTATTTTATTTATCAAGTGACAATTTACAGAATACTCATTTAAACAAAAGTGCTATCCAGGACATAATGCCCCAGCAGTAGTCTTCCTCAACTTTCGCTTTTGATTGATCCTACACCTATACTACTTTTTATTATGATTGGTTGGAGTCCAACTTCTTCACGTATGCTGCTAGCTTTGGTTCTATATATATGATCGTTCATTAAACAAAAATACAATTTTTAATACTAATAATAAAAAATAACATGATGATATAAAATATTTTTATAGTATCATTAATATATATAAATTAAATTCTATTTCCAAAAGGTTAATGTTAAAATTCATTACAACAAATAAAGGATTTGGCGGTACTAATTGTATTTAGTGGCAATAATAAATATAGATATTTATACTCCCTCTGTCCAATAAAAGTTGTCCACTATTGACTTGTCACACTTTTTAAGAAACTATAAATAGAAGGATAATTTTATTATATCACCCTTTGAATATAATAAATAGAATGTCTTGAAAAATGTAATAGCGAAATAACTATAATTAATGAAAGGGGTAAATTAGGAATTAAATGTAAAATTATCCATTGATTTCATAAAGTGGACAACTATTGTTGAAGAGAGAAGTAACATAATTCTGTATAAATGCCACTAAAAGATTTAGCAATTGTGAATGCAATTACATTAAATCAATTGTCACTAAATATTTCTTTTGTTATAGTGGGTGAGTATTATGACTACAATGCAATGAAAGAAGGCCATGTGTCTTGTGTCATGGCAAATGCCACATTGGCTTATTTTAATGGCCATGCAATTATAAATGGATAAGCTTGCCATCAAATACAATACCAACCAAAGTGTCACAATCAACAAGTTGAAACAATTCAAACCCAACTTTGCATTATTAGTATTTGAGACACAAGACAAAGACTACTATTTTCTTTTTTTTAATGCGTCCCTTGGGGTGTTTCAAAGGCCACATTTAATTAACTATTCTTTATTTCTATGACCATGGAGGAGTTTCTCCAACTATATATACAAAAGAGAGAGATCTGCTTGATAATTATATCAAAGAGAAATACACGTGCTAAAAGATTAGTAAAAAACACTGAGAGATTTTATCATTCAAATTAGCTTTGTGGTTATTATTATTGGTTATGACGATTCAAAAGTTAGAGATATGCATCGAGATGGTGAAAATGGCAATAGAGATTGTAGCCGTGTTTGTAGATGCAGTGGGGACTATTGTCTCTAAACATAATAAGTATTCTTCATCGTCATCAACACAATCCAATATTGATCTTCCAACGCCCTATGTTGGTTTTTAAGTTAACATGTGGATTAATCACATAGTCCATTCAATTTTGTTTTGGTATCGAGACATAGTTATTGTTGATTTATTTTTAATTTTTTAACTTAATTGTTTTTAGATGCAATAGTTGGTATATGGGAGATTAAGTTTTGGTAGTCCTTGAGATCTCCATTGTAAAGCAACTAAGATAATAATTTCTTGTTAAGTTAACGAATTTCAACACATATTGTGTTATTGACTTCTTGTGTTCTTCGATTTGTTGTTGTTATTGTTCTCCTAATTATTGAGCTAAATTTTCTTTATGTAAGTTTGCTTGTAGAGTTGAATATAGTTTGGACGATAAACATGTTGATAAAAGAAATTTGATGGATTAATTTATTAAAAAGAGGAAGCCTAGCATACAAAATATTTCGCGTTCACAAAGGGTTTGGGAAGCGATGTACTACTAGGAGTGTAATGTAGACAGTCTAACCTAATGCAAAAGGGTGCGCCGTGGTGGTTGTTTTCACGGCTTGAACCTATGACCTAGCTTTACCGTTGCTCCAAGCTCCCCTTAGATAAATTCATTTTGATACGAACAAAAAAATGATTTCTATTTGTTTGTTTATGAAAATATTTCATTATCTAGGTACATGTAACATAGAATTAAGAAGTAATAAGTTCTTTGTATTTAGAAGCCCTAATATATGCATTTCTTGAACACGTCTTATGGAGTCCCATAAAATTTTGATGTCTACAGGGAGATTCCACTTCGGTAATCTCCAATGAAAAAGGAGATTGAAATTAGGGTGATTTATTCCCTTAATATTTTCTAGTTTTTTCAGATTAATTACCTCTTCCCTCCTGTAAACATTAATTAATCATACAACCTCTTAACATGACTTTTTGAATATGTCCCTTTGGGAACATCCGATAAAATTGAAACGACAGAGAAGATTAATAAAAAAAACGCTTTTTGAATATGTCTATGCTTAACTTTAAGCCCCAACGAGGACATAATACTTGGCCAAAAGTTTTTGGAGCGTTACATATGGACCCAATTTAGGTGCATTATATTGGTTTTTAACATTTAAATGATAAAGATAAATATTATTTCTTCTGTCCCAATACATATGGAACTTATTTTTTTAGTTTATCTCAAAAAAAAAATAGCACATTTTTATGTATAAAAGCAATTTGATTTTATTCATAATAAAATGATTTATATTCATATAAATGTTTAACACTTGTTTTAGATCATAAATTTCAAAAGAAAATCTCTCTTTTTAATCTAGGAGTTTCTAATTAATTAATGTCACATAAATTTGGGACGGAATAAGTAACTTAATTGAAGTGGGAATTCTTTACGAAAAAATATAAATTAACACGTAGATCACGCGTTATCTTGCCAAATACAATCAACATATAATTAAATGAAGAAAATCTTAATATAATAATGATTTATTAAAATAAATAGATTAAGAATAATACAAAAGATGGATGAGTGCAATGACGACACACTAATACATCCAATATATATTGCCTAACGCGGACCTTTTTTTTTGTTCAAAACGTTTGTGCTGTTGGGTAGGCTGCGAGTAATTTTACTTAACGATTTGGTTTATGAAATATTAGATTTTTAATTTACTAATCCACTAATTAATTAATAATATATCGATTGGTTCGATAACTGATTAGTAATTATTGGACGATGTATCGACTAACATTTACCTTCTTCTTTTTTCATAAACGCACTTTAAAAAAGGATTTTTTTTCCCACTATTTTAAATGCAGAAGAAATAATAAATTGCAAATGCAGATTATAAAACTTAAATTAGGGAGTAATAATTGTTCTAAGCAAACTCAACTAATGGAATATTCCACTAGTAATGCAATTTCATTTACCCTAAAACACAAATTTAAAGCATTTTTAGTTATTTAAAAGAGCTAAACATAATAGTACACATTGAAGTATAGGAAAATTATAACTATCAAATAACTCAAAAGTTTTATCTATAAATAACTCTTCATGAAAAGTACAATTTTTAATATTAAAAATAAAAAATAACTTTATGATATAAAATAGTTTTATACTGTCAATATATATAAATTAAACTCTATTTTCTAAAGGTTAATATTTTTTTTTTCGTTTCCTAACCGGTATTTGGTATTTACATTAGAATCCGACTAAATTTGGATTCGCATTGGGAAGTTCCACATTACAGGGGTAAAGCACTCCCTTCAAAGGCGACTCCATACCCAAGGGGACTCAAACCCGAGACCTCTTGGTTCAGGATGAATGAGTACTTACCACTCCACCACAACCCTAGTAGGTTCCTAAAGGCTAACATTGATGTGCTTATGGCTACATGCAATGAAAAAATGCCACTTGTCTTGTATCATGGCAAATGCCACATTTGCTTATTTTAATAGCCATGCAATATATGGATAAGCTTGCCAACGAATAAAATACCAACCAAAGTGTCACAATCAACAAGTTGAAATAATTCAAACCCACCTTTGAATTATTATTATTTGAGACACAAAACAAAGACACTGTTTTCCCTTTTCTGTTTCCCTTCTCCCTTGGGCTGTTTCAAAGGCCACATTTAATTAACTAAAGCTTCTTTACTTCTATGACCATTGAGGAGTTTCTCTAACTATATATATAAAGATCAGCAAGTCTTCCTATTGAATATCGAAGAGAAATACACGTGCTGAGAGACTAGTAAAAAAAAATTGAGAGATTTTAATATTGAAATTAATATTGTGGTTGTTATTATTATTTGTTATGGCAATTCAAAAGTTAGAGATATGCATCGAGATGGTGAAAATGGCAATAGAGATTGTAGCCGTGTTTGTAGATGCAGTGGGCACTATTGTCTCTAAAGATAATAAGTATTCTTCATCATCATCAACACAATCCAATATTGATCTTCCAACGCCCTATGTTGGGTTTTAAGTTAACATATGGATTAGTCACATGCATAGACCATCCAATTTTGTTCAGGATTGAGACGTAGTTGTTTGTTGATTTTTTATTTTTTTTCTTCATTGTTTTTAGATGCAATAGTTGGTATATATATGGGAGATTAAGTTTTGGTAGTTCTTGAGATCTCCGTTGTAAACGATATAAGATGATTTCTTGTTAAGTTAACGATATTCAACACATATTGCGTTAGACATCTTGTGTTCTTCCATTTGTTGTTGTTATTGTTCGATCCTCTTGATGATATCATTTATAAAAAAAGGGAAGCTTAGTGTACAAAGTATTTCGTATTTACACAGGGTCGGGGATGCCTACCCTAATGCAAACGCATAGTCGTGGATGGTTGTTTTCACGGCTTGAACCCATGACCTATAAGTCACACAAAGATAACTTTACCGTTACTCTAAGCTACCCTCTAATGGATTCATTTTGATATAGGTTTACATGAGATTTACGGTTTATACAACTTCAACACTTTTTGAATATCTCTATGCCTACCTTTCAGCCTTCACGAGGATATTATAACACTTAGCGAAAAGCTCTTGGACCTATGGACCCAATTTTGGTGCATTATATTGATTTCTAACTTATAATTTCATTTCATTTCACTAATTAATAATTAAATATCAAATTTCTAGATACATGTTTTTTACTATCAGAGATACAATAAAATAAGTAGAGAGGCGAATGAAAACATGAGGGAGATGAACGAGATTTGCCTATGAGAGAGAGACGATGAAGATTTGTCTATGTACTAGACACATGTGAATCTATTTGGATACAATGTATCTAGAACAAATTACACCCTATTTTGACCTCACATATTTCGAGATTCATGTATCTGGACGCACCAAAATCTGGTAAGATTCATAATATTGCAAACTAGCATGTATCCAAGTAATTAGCTCATAAACTAGTGAAATTCATATAATAAGATGATTTATATCTACCTAAACATTTAAAACTTGTTTTAGATTTTAAATTTCAAAAGTGTTTCTTTCTTTTTAAACTACCAATTTGATTAATCGGTGTCACATAAGAGACAAATTAAGTAACTTAACTAAGGTGGGAATTCTTTAAGAAGAAATATACATTTACACGTAGATCACGCGTTATCTTGCTAAATATAATCAACATATAAAATGAAGAAAATCTTAATATAAAAATGATTTATTAA
Source organism: Solanum etuberosum (assembly GCA_029582245.1). Lineage (NCBI taxonomy): Eukaryota > Viridiplantae > Streptophyta > Magnoliopsida > Solanales > Solanaceae > Solanum > Solanum etuberosum. Next base: position 12,497 of record JAJONR010003156.1, on the reverse strand, counting down.
AATATATAGATTAATTAATATAAAAGATGGATCATTGCAATTACGTACTAATACATGCAATATATATTGCCTAACGCAGACGTTTTTTGTTCAAACATTTGTCCTCTTGGGAGTATTTAAATGGCAACAAGCATATTAAAATTAAACTTCAAGATTTGGTAGGAATTATTCTTCTAAGCAAACACAACTAATAGAATATTCTACTAGTACTATAGTAAGCAGCGGAGAGATTTAGTAGCAATAGATTTTTCTAATATTACAACAAAAATAAGCAGCAAAATGCCATCGTATAAAGTCGTTAAAGTATTTACTTGACATTTATATAAAACGTCGATTATAAATATTCATATTTATTATTGACGTTAAATATAACATAATACAATTATATTATTACCACAAATTCCTTTATTTGTTGCAGTATAGTAGTGAACGTAATTCCATTTTCCATAGAACAAAAATCACAAGGCATCTTAAGTCATAAGTCATTTAAAAGAGTTGAACTTAACTATATACATGGAAGTGTAAAAGAAAATCTTACCATATTAGATTAGCTCATTTAAAAGATATTTATAGCGTATAGGTAACTCTTCATTAAAAAGTTAGGTTTATAAGCTTAAAATGAGATAATTTACTTGCTATAATAAGTAATTATGACATGATCATTAATGTAATTTATTTTTAATATTGGTGTATAGTGTAAACATTAAAATTTTGTATGACTCTATTAGACGAGTTCTATTTCAGTTGAAATTCTTAGAGGATACACTACCCTAAAGCCTAGTCCACCCTTATATAAAGGGCATAATATAGTCCTTTAAAGAGACATCTCGAATATTCCGCAAATTCATGAAATATTTACAAAAATCAATGGATAACCAAAAAATCTCAGGGAGGTTCATATCATTGTAGTTCGAGAAATATGAGCCACATAGAAATCTTAAGAGAGAAGAATCAAAGGAGGAACAAAAGTATACTCGTATCTATTTATCAATAAAATATTCTTGTTTCTTCATTTTTTTTTGTGTGTGATTGCAATTTACTTTCGGTCACTTTAAGATATTTTGCAGATTTATATAAATTAAGCTTTATTAATTTAATTAAAATAAAATATGTCAACGTTAACGTGTGTACGGCTAAATGCAATAAATAAATAAATAAAAGCCACTTGTCTCGTATAATTGCAAAAGCAACATTGGTCTATAGTAATTTTCTTACTTTAATGGCCATGCAATGAATAAATGGATAAGTTTGCCAACAATACTAGTAATGTATCTCATTCACAAATAATCCTTGCACCATTATTTGAGAGAGAAACAAAATCTACTAGTATATTATTAAATAATTTTTTTTTGTGTCCCTTGGGTTATTCCAAAGGTCATATGTAGCTAAAAATTCTTTATTTTTTATGACCATGGAGGAAATTATCCTAACTATAAATAAAAACAACAGAATGTTTTCATAAAATCAAGCACAATACGCGGAAACTAGAAAAAAGAAATTGAGAGATTTTATCATTATAATTATTCATTATTATTCAATATGGTGATTCAAAAATTAGAGATATGCATCGAGATGGTGAAAATGGCTATAGAGATTGCAGCAGTGTTTGTAGATACAATCGTCTTTAAAGATAATTCTTCATCAAAAACGGCACACTCCAATATTCTTCCAACACCCTATGTTGGGTTTTGAGTTAACATATGGATTAATCACATAGTCCATTCAATTTTGTTTGGGATCGAGACGTAATAGTTGGTGATAAATTCTTTCTTTTAGATGTATTTGTTTGTGTATGGAGTTTTGGTAGCTTTTGAGATCTCCATCATAGATGAACTAGTTAAGATTTTTTTTTTTTTTAATTTAAGAATTGTTGTTTGAGTTTTGTAATTTGTAGCATAGTCAAAGAAATTCAAATCATGTTGCTTAATTAGTAGCTTCTTCTTCGTGTTCATCAATTTGTTGTTATTATTGTTTGCAATAGAGTTGAATATACAATTTGGAGAATAAAGATGCAGATAAGTTACTATACTATAAAAAATTTATTGGATAATTTTTGAAGATCTTCAATTTTATATACGAATTTCTTATTCCAACATATGTATTCCCAACTTTTTGGATCTAGTTTACTTTTTTTGAGTTCTTATTTATTAATTTTTCTGGTTTGTATCCCTAAATAGAGAGAGAGAGAGAGAGGAAGAAAGAAAATGAGCTACTAATTTTATTTGTCAACTAATATAATATTCATTTTTTTTTTTACCATTTTCACCTAGAAAGTGGTATTTTTTGCTGTCACCTAGCTACTACTATATATTTTTGTATAAATAGATACATTTAAATTGGTACATACTATCTCTTGATATAGATATATACATTTATTATATGCACACCTCGTATGAGAATATTACAGTAATAAGATCACCAAATACGTACTACATGTAAATGCTGATGATCGATCACAAATCAAAAGTTGTTTATTTAGGTTGTGTTTGGTACGATCAGAAAATATTTTTCATCAGTGAACTTTTTTTCTTATTTTGTAATGTTTGGTAAGTAAGCAAAGAAAATATCATTTTAAAAATATTTATATGTAATCTAACAAACCACTATGAAGATGAAATAGGATGATAAATGGGGGTTCGGAGGTGGGATGGTCAAGGACTTGAGAAATGAATAAACAATGAACTTAGAGAGCCTTTTTTTTTTCTTATTCATCCTCTTTCAATTTTTTCTGGATTCCACCTTTCTTTCGAGAAAAGGGAAGGAGAAGGATCTTATTCAGTGGGTGAAAAATAACGAACATGATAATTTCTAGTTAACTATGTTCTCAGAAAAAAGATAAATCTTGTGTAGCTACAAAAGCGTCTTACTTTTCTTTTTAAAAAAAATAATAATTCTCCTTTTTAATCCTTGTATTTGTTGGCTATACACTATCACTCTACATGTAAATAAGAAAAAATATCATATGTGAAAGGTAAAAGTATTGCTTATAGGCCGTTAACTCATCTTAAAACTATATTTTTGAAATTCTTAGATCATTCATAAAAGAGGAAATCTTAGAGATGATATTTTTTTTGGCAACCAAACATAATTAAATATTGTTTTGATCATACCAAACGCATAACGCGTTTGACAAACACAATCATCATACCAAATATCAACTATCAACTATCAATCAATTAATTTAAAATAGAGGAAAGTGCAATGATACACTACTAAATTAATACTAATAATCATGCAAAATAAAATATAAAGCCTAACGCGGACCATTTCAATTTTCAGTCCAAAAAGTTCAAATATAAAATCGTTTTATTTGTACGTGGTTTCGATTTCATAATAAAGATTCTAGATTTTCTCTTCTATTATGTGTACGTAGTTAGAAAGAGTTGTATAATTTTAATTTGAACGAAAAAACTTATATTGTGACTAACTTTCCTACAACACGTGGTGACTCTTTCTAATACTAGATGGGCGACGGCCCGTGCTTGAGCACGGGCCCAACATGTTGAGTTTCAATAAATTATTTTGTAGACATTGAAATTTTATGGGACTCTACAAGAGGTGTTCAATTCGAATTGAGACTCTAGAAGGTGTTCAGTTTCAATTAAAATTCTTGGAGACTACTCAACTCTAAACCCTAGTTCATGCCTATATAAAGGGTACTAAATTCCCTTAAAAGGAATCTCGAAAATCTCGAATATTCCACAAAAGTCATGAAATATTCATATAGAGGTCAAATCTAAATCATCCTAGTTCGAGAAATACGCCACTAACGGCCCTCGAATCATGGATAAATCTTAGGAGAGTAGAATCAAGGGAGGAACAAAATTGTACCCGCAATTTTTATCAATAAAGTTATGTTTCTTCTTATTTTATTGTGATTGCAATTTATTTTCTGTCACTTTAAAATTTGTTGCAAACAAATTCTGGCACGCCCAGTGGGACAATCTCTACCTCTCATCTCAACTTTTCAAGCATCAAAGAATATCAAAATGACTTGCACTATGGAAGAACGACTAGCAAGCTTGACTAAAGCAATTGAAGGCTTGACGAAGTGTGCTCACGAACAAGATGCTAAACTTTCCAAGCTAACAAATAAGATGGATAACATGATCGAAAGAAGATCGTGTCAAGAATCTTTGAAGTTTCTTAGAATTCAAGACGAAGGAGAGTCTTGCATAAAGCAAACAAAGATCAAAGAGATTCATCTCTTCGCTGGAGGTTTAATTCCCATTGATCAATTAAAGGACTTTATCATAGAGACTATCGAAGAGAAATCTGAGTCTCCATCCAAATTTTCTTCCACATATGCAAAGCCATATATACAAAGAATTGATAACTTGAAAATGCCTGAGGGCTATCAACCTCCTAAGCTTCAACAATTTGATGGCAAAGGAAATCCCAAACAACATATAGCACACTTTATCGAAACTTGCAATGATGCTGGGACGTATAGTGATTATCTTGTTAAAGAGTTCGTTCGATCTCTCAAAGAAAATGCCTTTGATTGGTACACAGATCTCGAACCAAATTCTATAGATTGTTGGAAGCAGTTAGAGCAAGAGTTCCTCAATCGTTTCTATAGCATAAGACGCGTTGTTAGCATGATTGAACTTACAAAGGCTCGTCAAGGTGAAGATGAGCTAGTTATTGACTTTATCAATCGCTGGAGAAGTTTGAGCCTCGGCTGCAAAGATCGCCTTAGAGAAACTTCTAGCATTGAAATTTGCATCCAAGGCATGAATTTGAGTCTTCACTACATCTTACAAGGATTAAAACCCAATACATTCGAAGAGTTGGCAACTCGAGCACATGATATGGAATTAAGCATGACTTTAAGAGAAGATCAACGATCTCCTGTCTATGGACCTCATGAAGATGAAGATATAGAAGAACTCCAAAGTGGGGACAAGTCTACATCCGAAGATGACTTTGAAGAGTCAATGTATATCTAGACGCTCCTTAACGCATGAGCTTAAACTGCAAGTTACAGTGCTCCTCATCGCATGAGCCTAAACTGCAAGTTATAATGCTCCTCATCGCATGAGCCTAAACCGCAAGTTATAATGCTCCTTAACGCATGAGGTTAAACTGCAAGCTACAACGCTCCTTAATGCATGAGCTTAAAATGCAAGTTACAATGCTCCTCATCGCACTAGCCTAAACTGCAAGCTGAAATGCTCCTAGATGCACAAGCCTAAACTGTATATCACAAGACTCTTCAAATTCAAGCTAAATCTCTAAGTTGGAAAACTCTTCACATTTGAGTTAAATCTTCAAGTTGAAATGCTCCTTGAAAGATGAGCTTAAACTGTATGTCATAAAGCTCTTCAAATTTGAGTTAAATCTTCAAGATGAAATACTCCTTGAAACACGAGTTTAAACTGTATGTCACAAAGCTCTTCAAATTTGAGTTAAATCTTCAAGTTAAAATACTCCTTGAAACACGAGTTTAAACTGTATGTCACAAAGCTCTTCAAATTTGAGTTAAATCTTCAAGTTAAAATACTTCTTGAAAAATGAGTTTAAACTGTATGTCACAAAGCTCTTCAAATTTGAGTTAAATCTTCAAGTTAAAATGTTGCTTGAACACGAGCCTAAACTATATATCATAAAGCTCTTTAAATTTGAGCTAAATCTTCAAGTCAAAATGCTCCTTAAGGTACGAGCCTAAACTGCATGTCACTCTTGGCCCGCAGGAGTATAAACTGTGTACGGCACAACAACAAAAAAATCACATGTTCCCACTTGATTTGTAACATGAAAGTTAAAGCTATAAATAATCTTTCATCAAACTCTGGACTTGCACCAAATGGTAGTGACCTGATGGGGGCAAACCCTTATGAATATAGGTTGTTTTGAAACTCGAAGTCTTCAAAAATCTCCAAGTCTGCAAGTTGAAGTCTTCAAAATTAAAAAAATTTCCAAGTCTAGAAGTTAAGGTCTTCAAATCAATCAAGTTTGCAAGTTGAAGTCTTCAAATTCTTCAAGTCTGCAAGTTAAAGTCTTCAAAATTAAAAAGAAATCTCCAAGTCTAGAAGTTGAGGTCTTCAAATCAATCAAGTTAGAAAGTTGAAGTCTTCAAATTCTTTAAGTCTGCAAGTTGAAGTCTTCAAAATCTCTAAGTATGTAAGTTGAAGTCTTCAAATTCTTCAAGTCTGGAAGTTGAAGTCCTCAAATTCGTCAACTTTGCAAGTTGAAGAGTCTGCAAGTTGAAGTCTTCAAATTCTTCAAGCCTAGTCTTTGAAAGATAAAATATCTCGACAAGACTTGAAGAAGGGGGCATTTGTAGTCATTTAAAATTTATTAAATATAAATTTATAAAATGATTCGGATGATATTAAATTCATGAATATATTAGTCCAAATAAATGTTATGGATTAATATAATAGAGTTAATTATTTAAATCTAATAAATATGGATTTAATTAAAGTTGAAGTTGTTATCTATTCCAACTCATACAACTAAATATACCAATAGATGTACCAAAATAATAACTTGAAGTTGTTCTTTGTATAAGGTCTAAAAAATACCAATAACAACATATCACACACCAAAACAAATTATTGATTTATTGTGTTTATATAAGGAATGCAACATACCAATTACATTTCGCCAAATCAGTTACCATAATTTCGTTGTATAAACTTGATCCAATTTAACATTTGTTCAATTTATTATCTATACCAAGTCAGACAATAAAATATACCAATACATGTATCAAAATATTGACTTGCAGTTGGTGTTTATACAAGGTCTACAAGATATTAATTACATCAAATCACATACCATAAGTAATTTAAGAATTATGGTATAAAATTTGTTATCTATACCAACTCAGACAACTAAATACACCAATAGAAGTACCAAAATACTAACTTGAAGCTGTTCTTTGTATAAGGTCTAAAAAAAATACCAATAACAACATATCACACACCAAAATAAATTATTGATTTATGGGTTTATTAAGGAATGCAACATACCAATTACATTTTCACCAAATCAGTTATCCAAAAACATACCATAATTACTTTGTATTTAAACAACACAAAATAAATTTCATAATACAGTTTGCTATGACTTATGGTGTTTATAAAAACACAATAAATAATATCTATTACACCAAACTATCTACACTATCAATATCACATGATAATCTACCATCACTTGCACAAAAAAATAAATGATGAATAATGGTGTTTCTAAAAACATACTACAGAATACCAATAAACCACATCATATCCACCATGTTCACTATCAATTAAGCCTAATAACATACTAAAAACGATTAATAATTTTTATTGTTTATTAAAGAAATAAATCCAGCCAATAGTTGCACCAGGCTATTACCAAAGCATATCAATTTTATTTTTGTTAAAGACCTTTCTTCATGGGAGAGAATATATAACAAATCTGAGTAAATCAGGGAAGGTAAAATAATTGGAGAAAATCAAGGAATATGTGATAAGCGTGGCTTACTATTTCTACGTCTCTTTTAAAAAAAAATATAAATTCTAGTTTTGAAAAAAAACTATTGCTATATAAGTGGAAAAAAAGTATTGCTATATAGTAGTAATTAAGGTACTTAAGTTGTATACTTAAGTTTTTTGCCCATTGATCTTCAATTTCAAACCGTTTTAAGATTTTTTATTTTGTATTTTGTATTTGTGTAACGTATGTCCCATGTGTTAAAAATTATTGAGATTAAGTAGGTCAAATTGGCCGGGTGATGATCTATCCCGAATTTTAGTTTATTTGAGCCCAAAGTAAATTTATGCGGGTGATGAACCGATTCAATTTCTATTTCAATCTATTTTAATATCTCCAATTCCAACTCAATCCATATCAGCCCCCTCCCCCAAGCATTTATGTGACTTATAAGCTTTTGAAATTATATGTTATCTTAAACACATGATGATATTTGTATGGTTATAAAAAATGCTTATTAATAGTAAAATTGAAAGAATTAAGTTAATTATTTCCAAATTTAATATTATATCATTATTTATAGAATAAATTTAAATAAAATATAGCATTTTCATGGAGAATATATCACCTTCCATGTTTCTTTCAAACTTGTCGACTCGTGTGGTAATGTTTGAGAGAGAAATACACACACACACAAAAACAAACAAAACAATAATAGTCCCTTGGGGAGTTCCAAAGGCCATATTTAAATTTTCCATAACCATGGGGGCGTTTATTGTAACTATATATATAAACATAAAGAGAAAAATCCTTTTTAGATCTTATTATCCAAAGACAAATACGTGGAGACTAGAAAAAAGAAACTCAAAGATTTTATCATTATTATTATTATTATTATCAATATTATGATGATTCAGAAGTTAGAGATATGCATGGAGATGGTAAAAATGGCGATAGAGTTTGTGGCAGTATGTGTAGATGCAATCGTCTCTAAAGATAATTATTCTTCATCATCTTCAACACAATCCAATATTCTTCCAACCCCTTATGTTGGTTTTTAAGTTTGCTTCATGAGATCTCTATTAGTTTGAGGTTTATTTGGATCGTGTTGTAAGTGCCCTGACCGTGAAGGTATAGGAATTGAAAGAGTGAATTTTGAAATGTATATTCTGAAACAAAGGGAGTAAAGCATTTTTTTACATAATTTATATGTGCAAAAAATTATTGTTAAATATATATATTGGTGCCAAAATTCAACTCATATTGCTTAATGGCTTTATCTTCTTCTTCTTTTTTGTCATTATTGTTGTTATATTGTTTTAATTGTTCCGTTAAAATTTTTATATCTAAGTTCGTAGAATAGTCAATTAAATACTGCCAATTGGATGATAAAAATCTAGATGAGTTGTAATGAAAAACAAAATAAGGGGAATTTTTGAAATAATTAGAGAAGGGAAAAGTATGAGATAGTTAAATTTGAGATTAGATAAGGGGAGATTTTGCTCAATTTTAAATTAATTATTTCTTACATAAGACAAATTCCCAACTTTCGTGCGTCTAGTTTACAAAATATATTTTATATTATATAGGCAGTATATATATATATATAACTTATACAATTGAAGTGTATATATAATGTATTTTAATTACAATTATCTCCATTTTAATTTATTTGTCTTATTTGTCTTTTTAGTTTATTTAAAAAAGATGTCTCTTTTTTATTTGATAGCTCCTTAATTTTATTTTTTATCTGACGTGTTTAAGACTATACAATTAATATTTTTTTTTTGATATATTATATGTACCTTTAGTTTGTGAGAATAAGATTCAAATGTTATTCTTATTTTTTTTTAATTTTTTATCAAATTAAAATTTAAAAAATAAATTAAAACAAAGAAAGTATTTTTTTTCAAGAGAAGAAAGAAAATGAGCTACCTCATTTGCCACCTCATCTACAACTTCTATAAATGTTAGTACTAACATTTAATTTAAAGGGTATCTTATCTAATCATACAAACGTACACATTATATTTATCTAATAAAGTGAGAGTTTTAAAATATTTATCAAATATAGTGACAATTTCTGAAATTTTCTCCGTATCAAGCGAATAATAATTTTGAAATTTGTTTTATATTAGGAATATAATATACAACTCATTCTGATATAACATAGCGAATTAAAAAGATTATTGTATTATTAACATTGAGTGAATTTCCACAATTTTCAGTATGTTTGATAATTATTTAAACTGTCAGTATATTTTGTAATTAAGCCTTAAACTTTTACTATTTCTGAAATTTTCCTTTAATTTAATATATAGTATTACATTCCACCAAAAGTATACACACCCCGTTTAGTAGGATACTATAGTTTGCTTTAATTTAGTAGTAGATTATTTTACTCCGTATATAAAAGTATAATATATAAATATATTTTGATATGATTAAGTAATTATATATTTAATTTGATTGTATTTGCAAAAAGTGGAACATGTGATATGCGTGTTTATAACTCCAACTTATCATAAGGTCAAATATTTGTAGTATTTTACTTAATTAAACAATCATATGTTGTTTCTTAATATTAAAATCCACCATAATGGCTGAATTTGGTCTAAATTGTCGACCATAGTCATTTTATATGGTCCTATATTTTTTACTCTTTTTAAAAAAAATTATTTTTCAATAACCAATAAACACCAGACAATGACTTATTTTCAAAAAAAAAATCATATGTGGAGAAATGTTCTCCGTCAACAAAGAAACAACACGTTTGACAAATACAACCGACACATTAAAATGTACGTAAATTTATGATGAGAATATAATTAATTTAGTAAATAAAAGTTTTTTTGAGCTTATTTTTTATGACCACAGATTTTCACATATGCTATCAGAGTAGACAGATGTTTTGAGATCAAATTTTAATGTTATTTATTATAAAAAAAATAAGATTCATGACCGGACATAAAAAATGTGTTGAAAATATAATTAAGTAATTAAAATGTGATATCAATTTGAGTTTTTAAATAAAAATGATGATATACTTTAAAAATACCAAATTCATAGTATATACGTATGACAATATAATACAACCAACACATGAAATGAAGGTAATACGTACAATATGAATATATGATATACACTTACATTAGTAATAAATTAATTATAGTGATGCAAAATATAGAGCCTAACGTAGACCTTTTATTTCCACACATATTTTCCTTCCATTAATTAAAAATATGAAACTTCTTTTTATTTGTTGCCTCAATTAATTAGAAGATTCTGGATATTTCCTTTTCCCTTCCAAACAACTGGGTACTTAGAATTCAAAGGGCCAGTATTTTTTTTTGCGTCCTTTGGGGTCATCCAAAGAACAAATCTAGCTAAAGTTTTTTCTTTATTGTTATTTTTATTTTTATTATTATTATTATTATTGAATTATTATTATTAATATTTATTTATTTATTATTATTATAATTATTCTTATTTTGTTATTAACATGAGACAGGTCGTACTCTTCTGAATGGTCTAAGATGTAAGATCTTGACGGAGTTCAGATGGTATAAAGATACTTTTATGAGTCGAGTCATGGAATTGCCTGAAAATAGGCTTGACCATTGAAAAGCCAAATTTATAGATGGCCTGCCTCCTTTATTTGCAGAAAGGGTTAGAAAAATCCTTAGAGGATCCTTTGGAGAAATCAAATATGCTAATTATACTTATGGCAAGTTGATAGGCGTTTGTACACAAGAAGGATTAAATTTGTGTAATGTGTTAAAATTATCCAGACAGCTTAAGATAGATAAGCTTAAAGAAAGATCTCAGTTAGGAGATTTATGTACCCAGTTTGGTATACCTGGACCACCCTCTTCTTCAAAACAGAAGGTGTTCAACCCTGATAAACCTTATAGGAAAAAGAAATACAGGACTCAAGAGTACCGTGATAGCAACAGAGCGTATAGAGACGCCAAAAAGGCCCATAGAAAATCATCTAGATTTACTAAAAATAGGTCTAAGCGTGATATCGCTAAAATTAAGTGTTATAAATGCGGTAAGCTTGGTCATATTGCTCCAAACTGTAAGCTTGAAAAGCTTAGATCTCTTGCACTTGATGATGATTTGCATGATCAGATATATGGGTTATTACACACTTCAGGATCTGAATCTGATTATACAGACTCCGAATCAGATAATGAAAATGAGTTTACTGATAATCAAAAAATTGATGATACTGGTAATACTTGTCAAGATAATACTTGCAATTGTGAAAATGATGAATTTTATAAATTACAATCACAGTTTGAAGATCTTAATATTCAAACTCTCACATCTGATAATGTGATTGAACTTTTGAAAGAAGTTTCTGATGAAAAGGTTCGTGAAAAGATTATTCATTTAGCTTCTAGTTCTCAAACTATTTCTAAAAATGCTGAAAGTAATTATTCAAAATCAAAAGAAGAAATTGATTATTCTGCTCCTTATTCTTTAGCAGAAGTTAATAAACGTATTCAACAGGCTACTGTTACGAAAGAAGCTTCTTTTATTAGAGACACTTCTTTTGATGATTTAAAAATTGAAGTTGAAAAATTGAAACAAGAAATTAAATCTCTTAAACAAAATTCAATGATTTGTGATCATTGCATTACTCAACTAGAGAAAGATACTTCTGAAATTGCTGCTCCATCCTCTTCTTCTAAAGGAAAAGAACGGATTGATGAATCTGTTATTGAAAAATCCGACTCTTTCTTAGGAATGATGCAAGTTATAACTTCTCATAAATGGCATATTAAATGCTCTATTTTGATTGATAATCATTTGCCTATAACTGTTGTTGCCATGATTGATAGTGGTGCTGATGTTAGCTGCATACAAGAAGGATTAATTCCTTCAAAGTATTTTGAAAAAAACTACTCATGTGGTTAAATCTGCTTCAGGGGATGCTTTAGATATAAAGTATAAATTGTCAAATGTCCGTATCTGTCAAAATAAAGTTTGCATTCCTCACTTCTTTTTCTTAGTAAAAAATCAATTATACCCACCAATTATACTTGGCACTCCTTTTATAAATG
>JAJONR010003155.1:0-108997 GCA_029582245.1 Solanum etuberosum | reverse complement strand
CCCTTAAATTAAGTATTTAATTATTATTTTAGTAGCTTTATTTATTATTCTAGAATAGGGTTTATGTTTCATAGTTTTATAAGGACTAGGTTATGCTATAGTTATTAGTTTGGAATAAGATTTAGGTCTCCTACTTTCATAAGAATTAGACTTCCTTTTGATGTAATAAGACTCCTATTTAAAGGGGCTTTTGATGAATAAATCGGTAAGTCATTTTTCAGCAAAAAGCAGGAGATTAGAGTTCTCTCTTCCATTGAACTCTAAGGTTTCAGTCTCCCTTTGAAGAGCTGAAGAGATCGGAGTTCTCTCTTTTAATGAACTCTAAGGTTTCAGCCTCCCTTTAACGAGCTGATTTATATATCTCCCTGTGTATCGATCCTTCCCTAAAGATTCATAACAGAGTATATTTTAAAGTAACATTATGAGATTGAGAAACTGAATCTCAGATATTGCTAATTACTAATGATATCTCAGAGTAGTAAAGATTTAAAAACTACTTCATTGGACTCCTTAAAGAGAAAGTAGGTCACTTACAATATTATGCTGGAAGGGCAGAGGGTTATTCTTGTTGGTGGAGGGCTTGGGGTAATCAGCACTAGTTTGATTGTCGTCGATTGGCATCTTATGAGTGAGAAAGCTAAGGTAACAACTGCATGAGTGGCCCAATTCACTTCTAAATGGGTGTTTATTATTGTACTTGTGGGATGAAATACTCATGATGTAATTGTTACAACTACTACAGTTGCCTCACATATTATTCTAAGTTGTTATAACTCAACTTGCTGTTCTTCTGCAGATCATAATGATTTTTCAACTACTTCAAGTAAACAGGTAGGCTTTGCTATATATTGCATCGATTAGAATTCCAGTATGCTGAATGTAGTTGAATAAGGAAAATTATCATTCTGCTGCAGGATATAGATTGGAGAGAGAGGCTTGCTCTTCAACAAATCAAACCTTTGTTAACAAAAGAGGCAAGTTTTCAATTTTTGGAATTTTGTTATTAAGTTTAGCATTCTCCTTTTGGTCTACAATGAGGATAATTTCTTACTCTTAATTAATTATGCATACTTTTCAGGTGATTGACATCATCAAAGCCAGTACAGATGATTTAGGACCTCTCAGTCTTGATTCTCTTAGAAAGAACAATTTGTCTGCCTCATGGAAATTTGTGGGGCAAGAAATTGTAGCCAAGAAAAGTGCAGCTGATGCACAGGTCTGGATGAAAGTCAGGCTACGCCTGGATTTGTTACTAAAACTGTGTCCTGAAAAATCACGTGACTAGCAGGATACTGATTTTGTTATCTCTTTTGATGTATCACAGGTAAATAAGCCGAGTCAGGTAGCTGCTGCAGATTCCAAACCAGGAATCACCAGAGGCAAACGCGATGGTCCTGTTGATGGTAAATAGCTTGTTACAGATCTTGATGATAAATTTAGTGCCTCATGCACATATTAATAATCAGACTATCTTATTTTTTAGGGGATCATTCCCAGTTTGTGGATTCAACTGCTAAGTTTGCCAGAAGGGTATGTATGATTATCGGCCGATTTAGACTCACATTGACTTTATTTACTTCGGATATTAACATTTGGAGGCTTGCCTTGTGTCTATGAATAACTGAGTTATAACTATTTTTCAACCTGCGCTGCAGCAATTGCGAGAGAGAAGACGTGAAAAGCGTGCTGCTGATTTAGTGAAACGAGATGATGATGTGACTGTGAAGCTTGAAAATGCTGCCATCGAACGTTCCAAGTCAGTTGACTCTTCTGTGCTGGGAAAGTACAGTGTATGGAGGAAAGAAGCTGATAATGATAACACTGATTCAACAGTCCGCTTGATGCGAGATCAAATGATTATGGCAAGGGTGTACATAAGCATTGCAACAATGAAAAAAAAACTGGATTTGGCCCATGACTTACAGGCTCGGCTTAAAGAAAGTCAGCGTGCGTTAGGTGATGCAGGCTCGGATGCTGATCTAACACGCAGGTGCTTTTTCTTGACTTTTCTGCATACTTGATCAACTTGCTTTTTCTCTCTGCATCATATAGTTGAGAGTAACACATTCATGTTCACTTGTTCAATAGTGCACATGAGAAAATGAAAGCTATGGGCCAAGTGCTATCTAAAGCTAGAGAGCAGCTCTATGATTGCAAGCTTGTGACAACGAAACTGAGAGCAATGCTGCAATCTGCAGATGAGCAAGTCCGAGGTTTGAAGAGGCAGAGCACTTTTTTGAGCCAATTAGCTGCAAAGACTATACCGAATGGGATTCACTGCTTGTCCATGCGTTTGACTATTGATTATTACCTCCTTCCTCCTGAAAAAAGAAAGTTCCCAAGAACCGAGAATCTAGAAAATCCTGATCTCTTCCATTATGCCCTATTTTCTGATAATGTTTTGGCTGCTTCAGTTGTTGTCAACTCAACTATTGTGAATGCTAAGGTGAGTTCTGTTTGATATTTCGGAGACCATCATCCACATTTGCCTTTAAGCTTTAAAGATTGTGTTGTGTCTGAGAGAAACTCTATGTTACTTTCTGGCTTGTTACTTGTTGGTGCATTACCACTCCCATCCAATTCATGATAACTATCACCAAATGTCAAAAAACATGCTATAGTTGGGCTACCCTTGAATATATTTCGCTGCCTTGCATGTTTCTGTAGTTCATCACCTATATTATTGGCTTTAATGAAATTAGCACTATGTTTGTAGTGGGTATTTGAAGATGTGAGTTGATATTTTGCAGGAACCAGAGAAACATGTATTTCATCTAGTCAGTGATAAATTGAACTTTGGAGCTATGAACATGTGGTTTTTGTTGAACCCTCCTGGAAAAGCTACAATCCATGTTGAAAATGTTGATGAATTCAAGTGGCTTAATTCTTCATATTGTCCTGTTCTGCGGCAGCTAGAATCTGCTGCTATGAAAGAATACTATTTCAAGGCTGCTCATCCCAACACCCTATCTGCTGGTTCTTCTAACTTGAAGTACCGGAACCCCAAATATCTTTCAATGCTCAATCACCTAAGGTTTTATCTCCCTCAGGTTTATCCAAAATTGAATAAAATCCTTTTTCTTGATGATGACATTGTTGTTCAGAAAGACTTAACAGGATTGTGGTCAGTTGACCTTCATGGGAAAGTGAATGGTGCAGTTGAGACCTGTGGTCAGAGTTTTCATCGTTTTGACAAGTACCTAAACTTCTCAAATCCTCATATTGCGAGAAACTTTGATCCAAATGCTTGTGGGTGGGCATATGGCATGAACATGTTTGATCTTAAGGAGTGGAAGAAGCAAGATATAACGGGCATTTATCACAAGTGGCAAAACATGGTAAGAATTCTTGTTACCTTTCCATCCGTCTTATAGAATTGTACTTGATATTTGAGTTCTTCCTAAGTTGGATTTTGGTACTCTTCTACCTTTGCATTAGAATGAAGACAGGGTCCTCTGGAAACTGGGTACTCTACCTCCAGGGCTGATCACATTTTACGGGCTCACACATCCACTAGACAAGTCATGGCATGTGCTTGGTTTGGGATACAATCCAAGCATTGATCGGTCAGATATTGAGAATGCAGCTGTGGTTCATTACAACGGTAACATGAAACCGTGGTTGGAGTTGGCAATGACAAAGTACAGGCCATACTGGACCAAATATATAAAATTTGACCATCCATACATGCGCAGCTGTAAACTAAGTGAATGAAGGTTCAATGAAAGCAAGCAGTACACGAGTTGATCTACTCTCGCCTCACCTTCTCTGTAACAAACTGGTCACACATCTATAATTTGATTGTGACCGATGAGTAAGAGCTCTTCTATAGCACATTTGTCTCGTCTCCTTCGCGCAAATGTCACCTAATTCTTTATTCTTCCCCTCCCTGTGAGTCAAATATATAGTTCATTTTACAATTTCTGCTGTCTGATCCCTCATATCTTGTAACCATTCCCACTCTGCTTGGAGCTAATGCTCAGTTAGGTAAACAAAGAGTTTGTAATTTTATTTACTCTTAGTGTATTCTTTGAACATCAACTGACTTATATTCTAGAATTAAATCCAAATTTTATACTAATAGACTTTCAATACAAATATCGACTATATCTTGTGTGGTGAACGTACAAAACACAAGACAAATTAGTCTATATATTTCTCGAATCCAAAGTGCAAATAGAATATGGGAATGTGACCATATATTATATGTGTCTGTGATATAAAGTATGCTACGTATTTACATATGTCACATCTTCAATGGTTCAGAAAAGTTGCATGTGTGAGGTAACATGGGCTGTTGCTCTCTTTCTGTTAATTTAGTAGGAGCCACTCATATAAATTTACTGCTCCATCCTTGACCTCAATTTACTGTAAACTTTTAAGGTTGTGCTCTAGATCCCCCTATCACTACTGTGCAAATGAGTTTCAAATTAATAATCTCCTTTAGAATCAGATGAAAAGTTACCAACAAAACTCTTTACAATAATTCGATAGTATTTACATTGTCGATATATATAAATTTAACTCTATATAATCATGTGCATGTATGACTGAATGAACCTGATTGATTGATTAATATTTGACATATTGTACGTCCACGGAAGATTTTTCAATCATTAAAGGCATTATAATACATAATCATTATGATAATGTTGACAAAATTTGTTAGCATTATATGCTAGCATGCTCAATACCTAGTTCATAGCACAGATTGGACAATAATTTTACAATGATGTGAACGTTATGGGGGAGAAAAATCAAATCTACAATAATAACATTGAATTATTTTATTTTTTTGGGATCAAGAGGACACCGATAAGTAGTATTGCGTTTTTTTCCAAAATTTTGGCTACTAATATATGATTATCGCGATCTGCCTATCACTCCATCTTTATTAAGACGATTTTATTGTCAAAAATATCTTCCTAAACACTCATTATGTGTGTAACTAATATACACTGATTATATATTTGTTGGCTATTTTTTTTTAAGCGATCGATTAATTAAGTTTTTGTATTATTCCCTAGTATATATCTTGGATACCTTTTCTCTCCAGTCTCCACCATATTTTGTTGTGTTGCAACCTACCTTTCTCAAATTTACTGTAAAATGAATTTTACCTAACTCCGTGAGGTTTTGAACTAGATGTTTAGATATTTGTATGTTTAGTTCGAAACAAAATATCTTTCGGATATCATATCATATCATATCATCATATATCATATCTTACTAAAAGTGGGAATAAAAAAAAAGTTAAAAGTTGAAATACCATTTTACCTCTACATTAAATTAAAATATTATAAATATTTAGTTAATTACATGTTTAAATATTAGTGATAATCAATTACTACATTGAGTAAAATGGAGAGTTCATGTGCTCAAAGGAGGATTGTTTACTCTTCCGGATTTTACTGGAGGTTCATTGCATATATTTAATATTCTTAAAGTTGTTCTCTTTATCTATTTTGGCCCAAGTGCAAATACTATTTAAGTGAAATACTATTTAGTACTCATTACAAGTATGTTTTCATTGAATTTAATCGTCCTAACGAATTTATAAAATATTGCATGGATCCAGAAATTAGTATATATGTAAAGATGTTGTATCAAGAGTATTTATATGTAAGAAAATACTTGAAAGTGAGGGTTTGGGGGGGAACAATGGACACCCTTCGTCGGAAAATTATACCGTATATACAAGTAAAATGATAAACAAAGTGGCTAAATAACATATTTTGGACACTCTTGACACAACAATATGATGTAGCCTAGTGGTTTTAGGCACCTTGAAAGTGTAAAGACACACAAAATTAATGTGTTCGTGTGTTTGAATCTCACTAGTAGCAAATTTTTTTTTCACTTTTTAAGAAGAGCAGGTTCACTTTTAAACACCCTTCGTGAAATTTCTGGTTCCGCCACTGGGGATCAAGAGGTTAGAGGTGGAGATTTTGAGGGTATGGGGGCGGAAATAATAAATTTGAAATGCTCATTTTCAATAGGTGTTCCTAAAATAAATTTGTATTATTTAACTATAATTAATCATAGAAAAGAGCTAAATCCATAATTTTAATTTGTGGGCAGGATATTAACTCGATGTACTAGATGGGTATCTTAAAAAGTGAAGACAATGGACAAGTGAAGAATATTCAAGTTAGTGAGAACGACGCAACAGTGGCAACATTACTTGCTTTTAGATTCCAACTTTTCACTTTGCCGATTTCTCCAATGAAACTCACTTGTCTTTTTTTACCTACCACTTGTTTGGTAACGACGTAGAATATTTTTCATGGAAAATACTTTTTTTAAAAATAAGTTGATTTTTTATTTAAATTTTCAATGTTCGATAAAAATGTAAAAACTATATTATCTTAAGAGCATTTATATGTAATCCAGCAAAAGATATAGATATAGGAGGGGGTAGGGTGTGGGGACTCAGTGAGAAGTCTAGAACTATTGAAAGATGATAGAGCTTTAGAGACTGATAGTGAGAAGTCTAGAACTATTGAAAGATGATGGGCTTAGTCTTGCTAGCTTCCTATTGAAAGATGGAGGTGGAGGGTGGGATAGTCAAGGAGTTTGGGGACATTGGGTGGGTGAGAAAATACAATAAACATAGAACGTTACTTTATTTTATAAAATTTGTTTTTCCTATTTCTATTAAAAAAATCATTTTTCTCATTTTATAAAAAAATATTTTCCTAGAGAATATAATTCAAAATTTTCCTAGGTTGAAGTAAAGTTGAGGTAACTTAGGCTAAATAGTTTGGCCAATTGAACCATGACTCATTGTAACCCATTTCAGCCTAAGCTAGCGTTTGACTATAAATGTTGGATCAAAATTTGAGAATTTATCCTTAATTATTCGTTTGAAGATAGATCCACTCATTTATTAACGCATATCTATTTTGAACCCTCAAATTCAAGTCGACCCCATCCATTTTACATCCTAGAGAGTAAATACAATAAAACCTCACTAAATTAATACTCGGTAAATTAATAATCTCTCTAAGATAATATTTTCCTCAAGTCCCGACTTGGGCCAATAGAAAAAATCACTCATTTCGATAAGATAATAAAATAATGTAGTTCTAGAAGACCCCTATATAAATATATGGTCCCACTAAAATTATGAATTAATAATTCTTTAAAAGTACAAATATATGTAAGACAATTAGTGAAATTCGTTAAAAGTACAAAGTACAAATTACATATTTGATTTGTCATTGTTGATTTTGTGACACCTTTTAAATAAGAAGTCATTTTAGGATATGATTTCAAGAAATTTCCTATGTTGCTTATATATATATACATATATATAGTTTATTCTCTCACCATTAATGTTTTTTATAAAGATACAATAAATAATATTTGATTATTAAAAAACAATGAACATTATGTATAATGAATTTATTTTTACATTGAACCATTGAATTTTTGAATTTATTTTACAATGAATCATTTAACCAAAAAAAAATATATTACAATGAATCATACACATACATTGTACTTTATGTGTAATGAATTTATTTATTTTATATGAATTCAATAAATGTGATACATATTTTAGTAAGATACAATGATTTTGATGTATTCGATGTACTTTATGTATATTAAATTTATTTATTTTATGTGAATTCAATAAATGTGATACATAAATTAGTAAGATATAATAATTTTGATATAATCAAAACTAAATACTTGTACCTCTAATTCTAATAAGATTGTCCTTAGCGCCTTCCCCTAAGACCTCAAAACCAATTGTTAGAATCCCCACATCTCTATATATAGTTGTTACAACATGGTCTACTTAAAAAAAGAAGTTCATTTTAACAAACACTCTTCCAATGATTTCTTCATCATATCCAATAAGAACAACAATGCATGATGAAGAAACATCTCTTGTCTTTGATTTCCTTAATAACAATTCAAACATTCCTCAACAATTCATATGGCCAGATGATGAAAAGCCATGCCCTGAGGCACCACCACTATTACATGTTCCTCCAATAGACTTGAATGGCTATCTCTCCGGTGACCCCCTCGCGGTCTCCAATGCCACTCGACTTGTCAATGAGGCATGTCGAAAGCATGGCTTCTTTCTTGTCGTTAACCATGGTATCGATACGAAGCTCATCAATGAAGCTCACAAGAATATGGATTTCTTCTTTGGGAAGCCCCTTGTTGAAAAGGAAAAAGCAAAGAGAAAAGTTGGTGATTATTGTGGTTATGCTAGTAGCTTTACTAGTAGGTTCTCTTGCAATCTTCCTTGGAAAGAAACACTTTCTTTTAGATATTCTGCTGAGTTCCCCTATTCACATCATACAGTCCAAAATTACATCTTGAATGTCATGGGACAAGAGTACACTCATTTTGGGTAAGATAATTTGGTCTAATATTAGCCAAAATAGATTTATTTGATATGCATTATTATTCTACAAGTTCTACTTTATAAATCAACATAATTGTTACAACATATTTCAAAAATCACTACCTTTTCTTACTAGTACATGTTTGTTACTTACTTGTAGGGATGTGTACCAAAATTACTGTGAAGAAATGAGCAAGCTTTCCCTTAGTGTGATGGAGCTACTAGGTGAGAGTATTGGAGTGGGAAGATCATATTTCAGAGAGTTTTTTGAAGAGAATGATTCAATAATGAGATTGAATTATTACCCAATTTGTCAAAAGCCTGATTTGACTCTAGGGACAGGACCTCATTGTGATCCTACTTCCTTAACCATCCTTCATCAAGATGATGTTGGTGGCCTTGAAGTCTTTGTGGATGAAAAATGGTACTCTGTTCCTACTGATACTAATGCTTTTGTGGTCAACATTGGTGATACATTCATGGTAAGTACAAAAATCAAGTAAAGGATTTCACTTTTGTACATATTTTAACATGTTGTGGTAAGAGGTGGAGCTAGGAGGGTTCATCAGAATTCTCTTCGTCAAAAAACTACATTTGAAATATAAAGTCAAAATTGTTTTTTCTTTATATATGATAGATATTGAATTCCTCTTAGTGAAATGTCTGACTATGTCACTGACAATACTTATGGTAGGTAATCTTCCCTATAGTAATTTTCATGAATAGTTGCATAAAATTATCTCTGAGTCATGTATAGATTAAGTTCAACTCATAAATAAAAGGGATAGGAAGTATCATATTATAGCTTTCACAACCACACAACATTACAAAATACATGTAACTCAATAAACATTGACAAAACAAGCATGAAAGTGCATATTTATGGTCCCAAAAGAACAACATGAAAGACAAATGCATGGTTTATATTCAAGATTATTCATATACATATATATATCATGGATTAATTAATGTGATGTAACAAAGTGGCTAATTTTGTAATGTGAAATTATTATCAGGTAATGTCAAATGGGACATACAAGAGTTGCTTACACAGAGCAATTGTAAACTGTAGAAGAACAAGGAAGTCATTGGCATTTTTCCTATGTCCAAAACAGGACAAGATAGTAAGCCCACCAAAAGAGCTGATAACTAAGAATCTACCAAGGAAGTTCCCTGATTTCACATGGCCACTTTTTCTTGAATTCACTCAAAAACATTATAGAGCTGACAAAAATACTCTTGATGCCTTTGTCCATTGGCTTCTAGACAAAACCTCCTAAACACATGATAATATATTATGTCCTTTTATTTCTATTTGTACTATGCTAAGGTTTGAACTTTAATTTACCTACAAGAAGAGAACAATTACAAAGGGGAATATAATCTTAGTAGCTCAGTTGGTTAGCTACTTGAATTTTCACCTTGTTGGTGACAGTTCAATTCTCCACATTGTAATCCCCTTCCCCTACCCCTACCCCCAATTTTATGAAATAAAAATTACTCCTATCCAAAGAGAATCTTGTTGTTACATATTTCCTATGATTTGAGCAGCTAGCTTATAGAGATTATTATATATGTGTGTGGCTTTTCATCTTTCATTTGTCCCTTTGGTTGAGTATTGCAATGTCAAAACATTCAACTTTTTTTTATGATATGATAAGCGAGGATTGATCAGATACGAATTCAAGATTTTAAATTTGTGGATTTCTTATAAAAAAAAATTAATATGCAATAATAATTGGACAAAGCTGCTGGAAAAAAGTAAGGTAAAAAAGTAGAGAAATTGAGTTTAAAAAAAATGTTCCTATAGAGATTCAAACCCATAGTGGGCAGCACAAAGTAACTTCGATGGGTACTTCATTGCCACAAAATCAACCAACAATTTAGTTTGTGGGTTCCCATCAATAAATACTTACACCTTTAATAAAATTTTAAATATAATTATAGGATTTCGAATAAAATTAGGATTTTTTTATCATTCGTACTTGCTAGAGTAGATCCGCCTCTGGTCAGGATAATTGAATGATCATGTGGAGTCTATACATCATAGATAAGTATGTTTGCTAATTATTGGAGAGTCACTTTTTTATGACAAATTAAAGTAAAATTATTTTCATGATCAAACTCCTATTAGAGTTTTTTTTTAGTGTCCTAGAAATATTGAAAAGCCAAATGCCTTTAGGGGACCATTCTTCACTTTCTATTTGTTCATGGACACTTTATGTCTAAAGTGTAACATTTCTCTAACTCTCATAATGTACTTCTTTTGCCATCGACCATGGTACCACATCCAACGATGACTTTAATTAGCTCCTATTCAATATTTTTGAATTAGGAAACTCTCCATGTTATTTGGATTGTAGGTGTAACCAATCTGCTATTAGGGATATGACAGAAAGAGTGCATAAATTATAAATCTTATCTTTTTTGTAAGTACATTTCAATTTTATATTCGAAATGACAAAGTATGAGACTAGCTATTGGTAGATAGTTGTGCTTTTTAATTGGCAATCAAGTAGTGGGAACTTCAATATTCCAACTGTCCAACCCTAATGAAATGAAATAACTTGAAGTGAAATGACAGTACTATTTATACTTGGGAAAAAGATATATATACCCTGACCTATCGTAAATGGTATGCAGATACCCTCTGTCATATTTTTGGACATTGGTGCCCCTGCCGTCTAAAAACTAGAGCATATGTACCTTTTATACTGACGGACATACAAGTGTCATAATCTTAACCACAGATCCAACATTTATTAAATATCGGAACGACGGATAAGAATGCGTCACGTGTCCCTATTTAGTCTTCCGTTAAAGTGAAGGGCATATATGCTCTAGATTTTGGACGGCAGGGACACCAATGTCCCAAAAGTATGACGGAACGTATCTGCATACCATTTATGATAGTTTGAGGTATATTTGTCTTTTTTCCCTTTATATGTCATATAAATAGCTAAAGTTTTATGGTGAAAGCATCTTGCAGAGTGCAGCTAGCATATATCTTTTTTTTTTAGAAATGAGGTCGTATATCGACAAGAAATTTCAAGAGAGAAAATCAGATATTAGGAAGATGAAAAGATTCCACTTCAATTCCATCATCTGAATTTGACTACATAAAAATAACATAAAGTTTTGCAAGAGGTCCATTTACTTTGCTTCATGTGATGCAATATTCTCCAAATGACCAATACCATCTATATATATATGCTTAATTCTTTCAAGTGTTTGGTTGTCAATAATGACACGTATTGTTCGCTTTTAGTCAAATATGCTTCATGAATTTGTCTTTTGATTAGTCGTGTCATCATTAAGTCAAAAGTCTATGTATTCATATGAACTTGTTTATGCCTTGTAAAGTTTTTTGTTTAAGTTATATTATGATCGAGCGTCTCTTTATTATAAGCTTAACTGTTTAGAAGTTTGTCAGTCCTTTTATTATACCCAGGTCCTCCTTATGAATTCAGTATCATCGCTGAGGTTTTGCCCTACCATAAATGGCACCAAGGGAGTGTCCATATATAGCCAGTAATAATCTTGCAAGTTTATGACAAATAAAGCAATCATTTATATTATAATGATCAATTTGGTTCAATTATGTTAGAAACACGACAAGTTCAAAAATATCAAGTGATTATATTATACTAATAAAAAGAAACATTGCATGGGAAGTTATCCTTGAGACAAAATGCATCTTCCTTTATTTAGATTTTTATACCTTGATAATATAATGATTCGATATACTACTTTTTACCTTGATATAACATAGTGATGATGAACATATATATTCCTCTTTTTGATGTAGACCAAATATGTCTTCTTTTATGTCTAATTACGTACTTCTTTATCCACCTTTTATTTTTAAGTGATCTCCATGGACTTTTACACTCTGAAAGGATATATACCTTTTCTGTTTTGGAAAATGTATTACTACAACAACAAAAAAATGTGACAAATTTGTTTACCTTCTGAAATGCTTTGTTAATGGACTAGTGCATGAGGCCCATTGAGTTAAAAGCAGACAATTATTAATTAATTAATTAAGCATAAGAGACCGGCATAATTCAAATTAGTTTATGTATATACTATAGTGAATAAGCAATTAGCCCACAAATATTAACGTCAACCCTAATTAATCAGATGTAATTGATATGGAATTTCTTTTTAAAAAAATTAATAAACGGTCGGACATATGCAATAATTCAGAAAAACAAACAAAGTAAAACTGCACATAACCTTAAACTAATAATGTCAATTTTGATGAAGTTTTTGAGTTTTGACATGGTATAAAACAAAGTTGAAGATGCTTGTTTGTAACTTTCATCAAAGACTAGAATTAAGACAGATAAAATGACACACAAAAGAATATAATTACAGATTGAAAAATAGATACATGAAGCTTCTTGTTTGATATGCTTACAATTTGATCGAACTCAGTTACTTTAGCTCAGATTCTATATATATATATATATATATATATATATATTTTGATGTTTACTTTAAAGTAATTAATGATTAACAATAAATCCCAAGAAAACACGGTTTTATCTAAGTTGAAAATGTGAAATTGACTTTACATTATTTATTCTTTGAAATTTAAAATATTCTGGAGTCGTATAATATAAAACATAACACTAGATCCCCCCCCCCCCCGTCTTGCATAAACGTAAGTATGATTTAATAAAAAGAAATCATTATGAATTTTACTAATATAAAGATTAAATTCGGTTATGTCTTTGAAAAATAATCATAGTTATGAAGTGTTAAATTTTATATGTAAGACTTTAGAGTTAAATGTCAAAAACACACCTAACTATCTTTTTTTTTTCCAGTTTCATATCTAAACTATTGAGAGTTTGAATTTCATACCTAAACTATCACTTTTTAGTTTGAGAAACACACATCTCTCTTTTATTTCACTTTCTTCCTGATGTGTGTACTACACTCTCTCTTTTATTTAAAAAAGAATTGTCACATCACACTCCACATGGACAAAAGATTCTACCTTGTCAAAAATTAAATAAATTATTAGTATTAGTTAAAATTAAAGATTAAAGAATTATTATCCCAAAAAAATATTTTTAAAAAAAATAAAATCTGAAATATTTTTCTTATCCACTCCATCATTTCCTCTTCACCGTACCCCCCCTCTCCCCCAACATTTTCTAGTTTTTTTTGTTTAAATTTCTTTTATAAAAGTATTTAATTTTTTTACTTCATCCCCCCCCCCTCCCTCCTTCAAATAATAATTTATATATTATTTTATTTTCATAAAAAAATAATTTTACCCCACTCCACCAATTCCTCCGTTTTCAATTTTTTTTTCTCGTTTTGTGTTAGATATATACATATCTTTTTAGGAAAGTATTTTTTTTATTTGTCGCAAGACTATTTTAATGTTATGTTATATCTGGTACACTAGTAGAAAAAAATTCCTAAAAATATACGTACATATCTAACGAGAAAAATGTAAAAAAATAAAAATAAATTAGGAGCGGAAGATTAGATAAGGTGGGGTAGATTTATTTTTTTGGGAATGAGTGGGTGGTTAGGGTGGGGGGGGGGGGGTGAAGTATGAAAATTTTAAAAATATTTTATAAAAGAAATAAAAAAAAAAAAAGGACTGGGGATTGTCTGGGGGTGGAGTGGGGGGTAAGAAAAATAATTTTTTTAAAAAAAATTTTACTTTTTTTAAAAAATAATTTTTTTTGGGGGGATAATAATACTTTAATATTTAATTTTTAATTAATATTAATAGTTTATTATTTATTTTTTGTCAAAGTGGAATATTTTATCTATGTGGAATGTCATGTGTCAAGGTTTTTGCAAATAATAGAGAGAGTGTATTACACACACCACTGAGGTGTGTTTCTCAAACTAAAAAGTGATAGTTTAGGTATGAAACTTACCCTCCCAATAGTTTAGGTATGAAACTCAAAAAAAAAAAGATAGTTTAAGTGTGTTTTTTTATATTTATCTCAAAATTTCATCAGTGAAATTTGAAACATAACATCGATTATTTTTTTATTCCTAATGCTAAAAAGTGGTTATTCGTGAAAAAATTACCCTTCTTTCTCCTTGCCTAACAACCCTCCTAAAATTTTGAAGTAGAACAATACATCGCAATATCACATATATTTTTTTTAATAGAAAAAAAAGGGAAAGGTAATAAAAATTTGGGAAAATGCTTAAATATAACATTTAACTTTAAGAAAAAGATTTATTTATGTCATCTGTTAAAAATTTGACTATGTCATTTTCATTTGAGAAAAAAGTTCACTCATATCATTATGGGTTAACAAAAATTCATTTGATTTTATAATATCCTTTTGTCCGGCAAATGATGATTCGAACACGTAATTAATTCTTTTAAAAAAAAAAAAATCAGTCAAATTCTAAAATCCATTTGAATTTTTTATATAGAGAGAAGAAAAAGAGGGGAAAGGCGATAACAAATATCCATATACTTAAAAATAGGCATCACTGCAAAGGTTTTTCTTAAGCAAATCAATGAAAATTGTTTAGATGCGTTTATAAATCTCAAACTCTTATATTTTTAATAATAAATCAAAACATTATAAATTATATGTCTATCAAATTTCTTTCATGTAATTTGCCAAGATAAATTATTTATGTTAAATTTAAGAATTTTATTACTTTGTTATTTTATATAATTAACATTACAATAATTTTTTATTACATATTTCGAATTTTTGATAGATTTCCCATTTAATGGGGAAATTTCATTGTATCATATAAGTGGTTAGTGTGGCGTACGGAGTGTCTAATATATTAAATTCGGTCTCGTTGAGGTTCGAACTTGGCCACGCTGCAAATAATGATAATTCCATTCGCGCTACAAACCAACAAGCCAAGAAGCTTACTAAGTCCAGCAATATCATTAATATTATTTATAGTGATATTTTTGTTTTTGGTGTCACACAGTAGCGTATTCATGATTGTTATTAAGGGCTACTAGGACTAGAACACACAATCTCAAAGAATTTCCCCAATACCTTAATCACTAGACTATACTTTTAACTTGTATAAAAAGATATCAATTCTTATATATATATATATATATTTATTAAACTAAAATTTGACTTTTACATACAATATAATTTTCCAACGAGGGATGTTGCTTAACAGCCCATACCCAAGGGTGGGTCCACCCCTGGTACCACAACAAGTACAACCACAATAAAGTGTTGCCTCCAGAGTCAAAACTCCAATTAATTAACAGTACATGAGGATGCAAGTATTTAAAGCATGTTTGATATTGTTGTTAGGAGTTTAAAAACACTTATTTTGAGAAAAAAATATTTTTTTTGAAAAAATTAGGTGTTTGGCAAACCTGTAAAACTGTTATTAAATGGAAGCAGT
The DNA here is from genome assembly GCA_029582245.1 of Solanum etuberosum. NCBI lineage: Eukaryota > Viridiplantae > Streptophyta > Magnoliopsida > Solanales > Solanaceae > Solanum > Solanum etuberosum. The sequence goes on along the minus strand of JAJONR010003155.1, from coordinate 93,243 downwards.
TTTCCTGCTGTTAGAAAGAAACTAAAAATTTCTGCTTCTTAAAAAAAACATATATCTATATATATATACCAATATATCTCTTAATAATTAATTAGCATATCTCATATGTTTGGGTAAGTTACATTTAATAATTTTCTTTTTTATTTTTATATAAATAAATTTTATATTTTCTTTTACGTTTATGCATTGTTATTTTACGTATTATTTTGTAGAATTAGAAAAAAAAAAAAAGTAACAACAATCTCTTTGCAAGATTAGAAAAAAAAAAAACAACAATTAAAGATTTCAACCCTCCAAAAAACGTATAATATTGATTGAGAATTTGAATATGAATATGAATATTTAATTTAATAAAAATAAAATTTTAATTTATTTTTTTGTAATAGATGTTTAAGCTAGTTTCTCTTTATAAAATAATCTTAATATTAAAAGTACATTAATACTTGCCTTTTATCGTAATTTGGCTCTGAAAAACACTTTTTAAAAAAGATTAGTGAAACACAATTTGCTTTTAAAAACACTTATCAAATGAATAAGCCAAACACAAATTATTATTATTTTCAAAAGCACTTTTTTGAAAAACTATTTTCAAAAGTGCTTATGAAAATAAACAGTTTTTAGCAGTAATGCCAAATTGACTCTTTTTAGTAATGCATATTTATTAATTCCTCGCTTTACTTTTACTTATTTACTATTTCAAAAATAGATTTTTATTTTTATTTGTCATTTTTAAAATATAAAAAAAAGACAATTATTTTATTCTTAACAATAATTACTTATTCTTCAAATTATTTTTCAAGATCTAACTAAACATCAATTAATAAAGATTGTATAGTAAAATAGTCATATCATTCATTAATTTTCAAATAGATATGTCAAATTTAAATACGACAAGTAAACGTAGACGAAGAAAGTATATATCTTCCCACTTTGTTTTCTATTGTCACACTTGAATGGAATTCGCCAATAGTTTGGAAGTAAAATGAGTCCAATTACAAACTACAATGCATAAAAGATACTTAGCAAAATGCCTAGGATGCTCTTTCATTCCTAGCTCCACATGTCTTGTCTGATAGTACTTTTTGGATCATCATTCGATGTTCATAATTTATTTAGAGCCTAATTAATTTAAATTTGTATTAAATTTTTTTGTTGGGATGTAAAATATTTTCTAATTACTATTACGAATGAATTCATACTTAGAAATCAAACTCAAAATCTCTCATAAAAAATGAAATAGTTACCATTATATACCACAATTGGAAGGATAAAATCCTCTTCTCAATCAGATGGCTTCAACTAATTCTAAAACTGGAAATGAAAATTTTCCTACAGGAAGAGTTTTTTCTTAAATGGACATTATATATGTATGTATGGACATTATAGGTTTTATTTGAACCCAATACTTTACTTTTAATATTGGGATAGATTTCTACCAAAAATCAATTAAAATTGCTGCAAACAATATATATGAGCCCATAAATTAACTTATCATGTTCAACTTTATTATCAACATTGTTCTTTCCAATGGTATCCACAATTTCTTCTGAGCTCAGAACCTCTGAACATGTATCATTTTCATCCATTCAATAGGTTAGTAACGTCCAATTTATTGTGGTTACCAAAATCATTAATCATGACCTCAAGTTTATGAATGACGTTTTCATAAGTGATTTCATTCAAATTCTCTGAGATTTTATCCCCGAAGGAATTTTGCGATATCAAAACAGTCTTTAAATTAATAAATATTATTTTTTTGATTAAATAATAGCTCTATAAAATAATAATATTTTATGGTTCAACTATATTAATTTAGCGATGTTTTACTGTGATGCATAAAAGATACTTAGCAAAATGCCTAGGATGCTCTTTCATTCAATAGCACCACCTGTCTTGTCTGATAGTACTTCTTGGGTTATCATTCGGTGTCCAGAATTTATTTAGAATCCAATTAATTTGAATTTGTATTGAAAGTTTTTGCTGAAAGGTAAAATGTTTTTAAATTTCTATCAAAGATAAATTCATACTTAGAAATCAAACTCAAAATCTCTAATTAAAAATAAAATAGTTACCATTATATACCACAATTGGAAGGATAAAATCCTCTTCTCAATCAGATGGCTTCAACTAATTCTAAAACTGGAAATGAAAATTTTCCTACAGGAAGAGTTTTTTCTTAAATGGACATTATATATGTATGTATGAATTAGTCCTGACGTTAGGTTTTATCTGAACCCAATACTTTTAATGTTGGGATAGATTTATATCAAGAAACAATTAAAACTGCCGCAAACAATATATATGAGCCTATAAATTTAAAATATCATGGATTGAATGTGAAAAATTTAAAACATTTAACCTATAAATTTTATTCTTATAAGATCCACATATGCCTAACAAAAAAATTGCTTACTTTTGGAGACAATATTTGATAACTACACATTCCAAATCACATGCAACTTCTTATGGTAAAAGTACGACACAACAATATCAAATGCACCTACAAATTGAAAGAGAAATAATAGCTTTTGATTTTAAAAAAGAACATTACTAACATAATGATAAGTCACTACAAAGAAAAGATGAATTAATTAATAAGCTACAAATTGTGTTGTTCGTTAAATAATTCATAGCTAACACGAATAAAATCACTTATCAGTCGTTATATAAGATCAGCAATATAATTTTATTTGTGTCGCGATAGAAATTAGTCGTCTCACCATCCATAGTTGTTAAACGGGGAAACATTAGGTAGAAAGTAAAATCAAGACTTGGAGCAATTCACAAGAAAAGCAATCACATGCCAAAAACATTTTTTTTTATGACAAGAACGTCTAGCTAAATAAAGTTTCAAGATGGTTATGGCAATGACAATGCCACTTTTTCTTTTTACATTAATAAATATATGCAATAATTCAGAAAAACAGACAAGTAAAACTGTACATAACCTTAAACTAATAATTTCAATTTTGATGAAGTTTTTGAGTTTTGACATGCTATATATATATATATAACAAAGATGAAGATACTTGTTTGTAACTTTCATTAAAGCCATTAGAATTACAGATTAGATTAAAAAAAACTGACATGTTGTAGTGAAAAAATTGTGTACAAAATTTGTAACTTGTGGCAGTAGGATGATGTGCATGCAACGATAATACAACAACTATAAAACAACTTCACAAGTTGGATCATTGATGTTGCACGTATTCAGACTTTACCTCGAGAGATTATTATTTCCGATAAATTCTCGAATCAAAAGAAATGTTATCAAACTGGAAGAAACATATAATAATCAAATAGCTGAATGATACAAAGTAAATAAGGCCACAAATATTACTACACATAAAAAAAAAATAGGAGAGTACACAATACTAAAAAATACTACTACAAGTGAGAAATTGAGGAAAGGAGAAGAGGGTACATGTAATCATAATCAACCAAAAAATCCTCCTTTCACATTCAAGTAGAAACCCTTTTAACACCACACGCTGAAAATGAAACTCAAATACTGAAATCAAACACTAAAAAGTGAATGAATAAATTCCGATAATTCTTCTCAAATCCAGAATGAGAAGTTGATAAATATCAAAATATAACAATAAATTTCAAGGCTGATCAACATATAACATTGATCTTTTAGTTATCCAAAACTGGAGTGATCAAAGGTTTGTTCAAGAAGAAAGCTTCCAAATTCGCACATACGTGTTCATACATAGCTTTAAAACCAACATGCCTTGTCAACACAGCGTTATCCATTGAAAGAAGCTCTTTAATGTTCATTTTCGAAAACATCCAACCCAGCACCTGCAATCTCTCCTTGCTCTAAACATTGTACCAACTCCATCTCATTGTGCAATATTAATCACTACTCCTCTCTTTCCAAGTGCCAGTAGAATCTCCTTATTGATCAAGTGCCGGGTTTTGTCTGTCAACGCTCAACAAATAACAAGTACATCACATTTTGTTGCTATAGTTCATGAACATCACGATAAGAAACAGGCTTTTTATTCCTCGATTGATATGATATAGTGCAACCAAAGCGAATATTAATTTATTTATTTATTTTTAACTTTTGAATAGTTAAATGTTGGTACGATTCAGATATCTAATTTTGAAGACAATTTTAAGCAATCCTTTTTGTCAGTCAATTTCAACTTTTTATTAAAAAAAAGAGAGAGTACCTTTGAGCCTAGTGGAAAGTGGTCCTGAATAGGCCAAAGTCCATTCTTAACAAACGGATGTGCAGCAGAAATCCTTCTAACAACATCAATCAACAATCCAACAGCAAAATCAGCAGAGAAAAGAGTTGAGGCGCTAGCAATGGAGATTCCGCGGCGGCGACACTCAAAGAGATCAATATGCTCAAGCCCAGTGCTGGTGGTGACGATAAGTCGGAGTGACGGTATGAGGCGGAACACGGAGGAAGAAAGCTGTCTGCCGATATGTGAAGGAGAGCAAATCATTGCTTGTACAGATTGAGCATGTCTACAAATATAATGCTCCAATGAAAGTGAAGATTCCCATGATTTCAGCATTCTAAATTTTTTCGATAACTCTTCATCGTAGAATTTTAAAACCGTTGGCCGGCCGACCACTATTACCTCCGGCAACTCACTTTTAGCTTCTGTCATTGATCAAAATTAGACTAAGAGGAAATGTTTGGCGAAAATAAGAGTACAAGGTTATGAGAAAGAAACGTGTATCCCTTTCGCATACCTATTAAGAAAATAATTATCGCCATACTAAGTTTATCATTTTATCCCTATTAATTATGAAATGAATGAATTAAAAAAAATTTAAGATTTTCAAAAAGTTCTACATTTTTCAAACTAATTAATTGAGGATATAATAGGTAAAAAAAATTATCTTTCTTGATTTGTCAAAATTGACAAGTAATTAAGGACAACTAAAAAAAGAAAAAGTAGATAAGTAATTAAGGACATAGGAAGTACTCCCTCCGGAAAAGAATGACCCCCTTTTCTTTTTAGTCTTTTTAAAAAAAAACGACCTCTTTCTTTTTTTGATATCCACGTGGTATGTTTAAGGCCACAAGATTAAAAGGCAGTTTTGTACATTTGACATAACTTTAATTTAGGACCACAGGATTCAAAACTCTTTTTTATTTTCTTAAACTCCGAGTCAAGGCAAATTAGACCATTCTTTGTGAAACGGAGAGAGTACAAATTAAGCGTCTATTTCTATAAAGAACTCAAAATTGTTAAGACATAAATATCCGTCGAAGAACACATTTATGATTATGCCGTCATGTACAAAAATATATTACCTACATATATACATCTACGAAAAGAAAAATAATAAGACAAGGAAATAATAACAAAAATAAGTAATTTCACGTAAATATTTGGGAAGTTTTATTGGAAAGAAATATGGCTGCAAAATTTCATACAACACAAGGCAAAAGAAACCAATTCCCTACAAATGCAACGTTTCTGTGTCTTGATATCACCCAACGATAGCTGATTAACCATACATAAGGACCAACAATGACTTGACAATATGCAAAATAAATAGAATACATACCATAGAATTCAAGGAGATGGTTCTTTACATCAAAAACACCTAGATGCTAGATGAAGATCCAAAGCGCCTAAATACACTTGAGAGGTGAAAGCCAAAACCACAAGGGATACAAAAAACGAACTTCATAACAAATTTACAGCACGACAGACATTCCTATAATTATTCCTTGTTTTTCTTGAACAAAAGGCCAAATCAGCTAGGTATATAGGGTTCAAAGAGTTTCACACACGGGTTTGGGTCATACTGCATTATTTCAGCAGCTCGTTCGAATTCTTCCCTCAATACTCTTATGCTGAACTTGTCTACCACCCGACCAAGATCATGAGAAACCTCAAATGGATCCTCTATGCATATCAGATGCCTGTCATTCCCAACCCTCCTAGTCCAGTCTTTGGCTCGCTTGCTGTACATAATCAAACATGGAGAAAATTCGCTAAGACAAATGGCAGAAAAACATATAATCAACAAGAAAATCAGTAGCAGTTACAATGCCTTACCTCACTGTACTTCCTGAACGAACAGAAATAACATCATTTGCATAATCATGACAATATGCCCAGTAGCTGAAGAATGCCCACACCAACCGAGCAAGACTTTCACCATTGTGAGATCCAAAACCATAAAGCTTTTCCACTTTATCAAAGTAAGCACATTCAATGTTGCCAACAGTAACAGAGTAGGTTGCTTCCATGCCCTGATAAGAGGACAGGGAAAAAGAATGTGAAGAAAGGATAACTATCTTCATACAAAGTAGAACGTAGAAATGCCCTTACAACTATACATTGCATGAATACCACCACAACCCAAAAAGGAAAAAATTGTTTCCTCATGACTGCAGCAGCAGAAAAGTTTTTTTTTTTTTTTTGATAACCGAGAAATCCATCTGTGACCAGCCCTTTGGACCAATCACAGCCTTCTAAACTCGGTGGATAATGGGCCCGCCCCTCTACCCTTCTCCACTTAAATACCGGGCTTCGCAGAAAAGTATTTTCGTATGCATCAAAGGCAAGGTGACACTGTCCAAATCAGTTCGCAAGGCCGAGGAATAGCACATGTAAGGGGTAAATATTCCAAAACAGTGTTGTGCCACATTAAGAAATTGATTTCCTTTTTTCGATGAGGAATTGATTAACCAATGTTAGTAACGAACTATACTTGATTATTAGACAGGAAAAAAAAACGAGAATGGAAAGTTTCATGCTTCTTTATGGGTAAATGCTAAAGCATATTGGGGAACCTCTTTCTTTTCATTCAACCCATGTGCACAATCCATTTATATTTGTTCTTAATCATACTTTCTAACCAATCTTTTATAATGAAGTACAGAATGAGACCGCATTGCAAGAATTATGTCTTTTATGAGAGATTAAATTAACTAGTACAGAATGCTGATAAAGGTTCAGATGGTATCACATGCATGTCCGCAGTTAATGAGCGAGCATCCACGCTGAACAATCATACACTGAAGATTGAAGAGAAGGGAAAATAGAAAATGCAGTTTCACAATCCAACAGGCAACTAGTTCATTAGCCATATCAAAATCTCTACATGGAAACTATCCCTCCACTCTAACAAAGGGAGGGAAAAACAAAGGGCAGAAGGTGGCAAAGCACCTAAGGTGAAACAATTCTCCGCAGAAAAATGATATGATTGAATCATTATTTAATTAAAAAGAAAGAAACTAGACTGTCTTTCACACTACATAGCTCTAGCTCTAAGACGAAGATTTGATTATTAACCCGAAGATGTGTCGTCAACAGCCACACCAAAGTCTTAATATGAAATTAAATACAACTATAATTCAGGATTTTTCCCAAACTATCATCTGGTTAAGCAGAAAAATGATATTAAAGACCCCAAAGAAAATAAATTTCACAATTGATGAAAAAAGCCGTCCACACTCAACCAACCAGCAGTTATTTTGCACACTCCTTGCAGTGATGATTTACCAATCAAACAGTTCAGGTAGTGTGCACACCTTACAAATTTCACATACAATGCATACATCATAACATCAGAGCTAAAGAAAACACACCTGTAGACATGGAAGGATGGCAGGTCTTCGCTGCTGTAGAAAGTGAATGCACATTAACACATACCTGGAAGCAGAAAATAAAAGTCAGCCTAACGAATAAGAGAAGGAGAAGCAAAAAAGAAATAGCATGAAAATGTATGCTTATGCATAGCTAGATAATGTCACCTGGTAAGGGGTGAATTGGATAGGAAAAAGAGAAGAGAAAAGGAAATAGCGAAATGTAGGCTTACGCATAGCTGGATAATGTCCCCTGGTAAGTTTCGTTCACCCCTCTAGACTTGGCCCAGTGTTTAACAATAAATGCCAACTGTCTTAATCGTACATCTATTTGTGCATAATCTCGAAGCAGCTTCGTGTTAACAACAGCCAAAACATTATTCACACATATATCGCAAGATATCCCAGTTTCTGGATCCATAAGCTTGACTATCGGCACCCTGGCACGTGTAAGCGCCTGCAAGGAAACTTGAGTTAGAGACCATACTAGAACAGAATCAAATCTGAAGGAAGCACCATAGGAAAAACAATTTGCCACATAACTTAAGGACCTTATAAAAAGTCAGAAGCATATAAGATTCTAGATCCACTCTGGATCGAACATGACACGTAGACTTAATCCAGCTCACTAAGGGGAGGCCAGGGACCTCCCGTGCGTCAACCTGAATTATGTGGACTTCAAGCGAAACGACTTGGGGCCCAAAAAACAGGTCGGATCTTATATTAATATTTAATCTTTTAAATTGACCTCCACATATTATTGATTTTGATCCTGTTAGGTAAATTTGAAATTTGCTCACAATTAGGCGGAAAATGTAAAATCTATGTTTTCATAAATTGACATTCATAATATTAATGAAAGTAAATGTTATGAAGTCAAAAAATGCCTTTAATGGGATATTAAAGGGTAATAAATTTAGTTTTAGACTCGTCAAAAAGAAAAACAAACAAAGCACTAGTTTTAGTTTATAGAATCAAGAAAGTATTAATTCAAGCGAAGATCTAAACAACTTAATAAATGAATTGTTTATTAATTTTTGACCTATAAGTTCAATCACTCTCAAATCATAAAGTAGTTGCAATCAGCTATAAGACTCCTCCATATGATTTCTGCTCTGTTTGTGTATTTTATCTTTTAAGCTAAAATAGTCATTCTATCGAACTAGAAGTTTTCATCTATAAGTTATTCGAGAATTTGCGGTATTCCTTCAATAGATATGAGTGAGTATACATATGTATCAATTATTTCCTTTATTGTCTCCAAGATCTATCGGAAACAACCTCTCTACCTCACAAAAGTAGAGGTAAGGTCTGCGTCATCCTACCCTCCCTAAACCCCACTTGTGGGATTATAGTCGGTATGTCACTGTTGTTGTTATATTGTTTCCAAGGTCTATAGGGCTTAGAGGCTTTTTTAAAATAGTCGTGCCAATTCCTTTTATTTTCTACAGGAAATATGCAAGGACATAAATTACTTATTAGATTAAAAACGGCCTTGGACCGGACCCCTCCTGGCCAGTCCTGGATTGGTCCTCGCTCTCCTTTGGCTCAGATCGGCCCTAGTGCGCTCCAAGACCCTCTTTAGAGGCCAGCTTGTCCAGTGTCAGACACTTCATCATGTATACTCTGGATATATATGGTACATAAATGAAAATTATTGTATTAATAGATGTGTAGCTAAAATTTTCAAAATACCTGCACATTCTGGAGATTGCCTGACTGCAACATGTCAGCCAACTTCAACAATACCTCTGATTTGTCAATATTTGCATCCTCAATTGCAAGGCAAATATCAATATCGCTTTTCGAGAATCCAAAAGAATTGGCACATGATCCATAAACATAGAGCCGAGCATCAGGCCATTCCTTGCTAACAATTCCATCCAGCAGTGCTAATAACTGTTTCTGCTTTGTCCTTTCTTCCTCCGGAGGAATTAAGGACTGAAATGTTGCTAGGAAAGCACCATTCATCCTATTAATGTCATTCCGACATGCACTCTGTCTTTTCAACATCCTCATCCTCTGGCCAAGTATATATGCTCCTCTCTTGTCTGATCGGTATTCCTGATGAAAGTAGCACAAAAGTGAGTCAGTAGCAGTATGTTTGGTTTCAAGATGGATAGGAGAAAAGTCGGGAGAAAGGATAGAGAGATCATTGGGGCGTTTGGTAGAGTGTATTAGCAAAAATAATGCATGCATTAGCTTTATGTATTAGTAGTATCTTGTTTGGTACACTTTTTCATGCTATGCATAACGAATGCTTGCATTAATTATACACTATATTGTGTATTGAGGAGTGTATTACTAATACCATGAATTTCTAGGTATTAATAATGCAAAGAGATTTAATGCATGCATGCATGCATTAGCATGGCTAAAGACCCAATTACCCCTCAAAACTCCTTTTACATCTTTTTCACCATAATTGTGGAGGATATTTTTGTAAACAAATATTTTTATACAATTCATGCTATTTTTAATACACCAGACCAAACAATGCATAAGAAATAATCTATGTATAACTAATACAAGCATTACTAATACACTCTATTTAGCATTATTTTTATACACTCTACCAAACGACTCCTAACTGGTTTATTTTGAACCTCGTGAGATATTAGTAATTTACTTGTAACCATTCTAAAAACAAAGAGATATTAGTGATTAACTTCCAATTGTTTGGGGCAGTTGGAAGAAAGTAAAATTATTATACTTCTTTCTTTGCATCCAAGTTAAGTTTATTGAAAGATCTTGACATGAAGGGAAACCTTCCACAGCTCCTTTTTTGCCTTTATTAACAAACAAGGGAAATGAGTCAACTGACACATACTCCTCACTTTTACTTTTATTAACAAACAAGGGAAATGAGTCAACACTTGCTTGCCTATATTAATAACTAGGCTTGTGTAACATGTTTCTAACCTATGTTGCTTGGACTCTTCTAAAATATCAACGGGTGTGTGTCGGATCCTTCAAAAGTAGTGCATTTTTTAAGAATCCAACACGGGTGCGGCATCATTTTTGGAGAATCCGAGTAACATAGTTTTTAACTACTTCTCTTTTCAACATTAAGGTGCCTGATATAATAGACAATGCTTATTTAATTGTGGAATTCGACAATGGTTGTTGTGGCTTTTGTATATTTGTTGATGGAAGAAAAAATAAGCACGCAAGGTAATGATTTATCACCATGACGAGAAAACCAGAGTTTTTACTTGATCCTGATGATTATCCCATTCCGAAGGTCCTTCAAAAATGATTAGCCGAGTTCTAGACAAGGCATAAATATTTGGGATTGAAACATAGATGAGTAATTGATATTCATTTGACCAAACTTTTCCAGAGACATGACGATTCACAAGTTCTCTAATTAACCCTCATTAAAAATCAAAATAAGCTAATTACTATATTAGTTTAATAATTGGGGTATTTAATGAAAAGGGTATGCCCTTCAACTTTTTAACTTTTGAGGTTCCCACTTTTAATATAGCATAGATATTGATAGATGAGTCAACCTTTGTCAACACCTTACTTGTTTGCCTTCATTAACAAACAAGGGAAATGAGTCAAATGACACATACTCCTCAATTTTAACTCCGCTCCTCTTCACCCCAACCATACATTGCTCAACTTTTTGAAACATTGCACCAGAGACACCAATAAAACACAATATGCTAGATAATTAGAACACAGTTACAAATTTCTTAGAGAATGTACCAAGACACATCCAAACAGTCCAATCTACCAGATAAGGGTATGGACTAGGACCACAAATTTTTCATCGACTCGAGTTTTTGTCTTTCAATCAAGTAGGTCTTCCTCTCAGAACAGAGTAAAGATTACAAACAAGGAAAGTATACTTTGACAGTTGGACTTTTTTTTAAAAATAATAATAATAATTATGATGTTTAATCCGCTTGGAAAAGAAGTAGAGGGTGAAAAGGCAAACATCCTTTTTATATAATTGGTCAATTTCTAGCTATCCACTGGACAAGAATGGAATTTGTTCCTAAGGAGGAACATGACTGGGAGATGGGCAAAGTGGCAGATTTTCAAGATTCAGTAGCCTCATTCAGCAACCTCACTGAAAAGGACTTGCTGATTTGGAAGAATGACACCAAAGGTCAATTCTCAGTAAATTCTATTTATAAGGAACTCAACAAGAATGCAGGACAGGAGACAGATTGGCCATGGAAGATGATCCGGAAACCAAAGATACCCTACAAAATAAACTGCTTCATATGGTGTAAAGAAGATATATTAGCTAGGACAGAAGACATCTTTGATGTGCTAGATTGTTTATAGGCAGCAGTTTAGATTAAGACTGCCTTTCACTGTAAGTTGTAACACTTTTGAAGGGGAGCTACACTTTTGTTGTGGTATACATGTGGATTTATAGACTAAAGTTACCAGTTTCAAAAAAAAAAAAATTGTCCTCACTAAAGCATGTATTCTTATACACTGAAAATACCCCTCAATGTTACCCGCAAAGTAAAAAAATTCACAATTCAAACAAATGTGCTTCATTTCAAATTTAAGCTCCATGCAACTGGTGTACTAATCATCCTCAAACTCTAATTTAAGTCAAGTTAGTTTGACACACTGATCCATGTCACAAGGAAAATGTCATCCAAAATCAATCTGAATTTCTAAGTCAAATTTGATTCACTCTCAAAGTACTTTGATCCAAAGTAGTGAAACCAGAAAATAAAGAGGTTGTTTTAGTAGCATTTAATATACACCTTCAAATGCAATGAGTTAGAAATTCAGCTAGTCGGTGCATACAGTTGCTCACAGTCAAGGGTTTATCTGTCTCACAAATATATGCTGTCAAAGCCAGATGACATGTTGATTAGTATCTCTAGGACCCCCCAAAAATGAGGATTAGTTAATACAATTCCGAGAAATTGCATTGGAAGAAAACAAATAAGCTTTATTATGATTACAAGAATTGATATCACCAAATAGTTGAGACATTGTAGCATAAACGAGAAAAGGTTAAACAAACAAGTTTCTTTTACAAAGAACAAACACTGAAAAAGTAACCTTAAATCTTAATTTGGGCAATGGAACTTTTTAACATACACAAGAGCACAAAACACGCATTAAAGCTAACTAATATTATACATTCATCACACCAAATCAAGCCCATATAATCTGAACATATGTGGGCAGTGAATACCTTATCACGAGAGGCATGCTGTTTCTTTTTATCACTTCTTTCATCTGGTTCATCCTCAAGTCCAAGAGAACTGATAACATGTTCTCCCAATTCATCCAGATCGCTTTGGCCTTGAGCAGAACTCCTACCTAGAACATTCCTCATCCCAGAGACAGTTTCTTCCCCACTCTCAGCATCCTCACCATGTAATTCCAACGTGGAATCCTCAACATCAGAAGCCAAAACAGAGTGAAGTTTACTTCCTGCTGGTGGGACGGGTGAATCCAGCTGACGAAAAACCCTTTGATCATCATCTGAACCGATAGCATAATTCTTACCATTCCTGGTAAGATGTTTACTTTCCCTTTCATACTTATGATTCAAGCCAATACCCCTATGGTTCAACTCAACAAAATTGTTCTTCTCATTATCGACATTATGCTCAAAATCCCTGCTCCTTGGCTTGCTTGAAAAACCTGGTGGTGGCACAGCCCCTCTTACAGTCCCACTATGAAACTGTCTTCCCCGCCCCAAACCACCACTCTCACTCTCACCTCCACCCCCACCACTATTATGTTGCTCAAGACCCCTTAAATTGCCCAACTGTTTCCGACCTGAACCAATGACATTCTCAAGCTTACCCTCCACACCATTCAACATCCTAACATTCGCTAATCTTGATTCTTGGTTTTTCTGTTCAAAGTTACCAACTTTACAAGCTAAATCATCACTGAAGCGGTCATTCAGCATACTCACATTACCTTGAATATCTCTACGTAAAGATCCAAAAATCAGATTATGATCAAACTCATTATTTGAATTACTCGCCTTAGCATTGGCACCGAAAATCCCCAAATTGCCCATGTTTTCTCCGACTGACCCAAATCCAAGTGGACTCGCATGGTGAAATTGACTGAACCCACTTGGGGCAGGCGGAGATGAGAAATTGGGGTTAATGGTATGGCTAGAATTAGGGTTTTGGAGAAACCCTCGAATGAAGAAATTATGAGGTACAAACAGAGGAGGAGAGTGAGAATAGGGCAAAACAGAAGGGTTTGTAGGAGTATGGAACAATGGCGGGTTGGACATACTAGGACCTACTGCTGCAACTGCTGGATCATGCGGCAGAGTCTGCAACTCCGGCCGCAGCGGCGTCGGCAGCGGTTGCGGCTGAGAGTGAAGTTGATGTGGATGATTCTGAAGCAATTGAAGAAGGAATTCCCCGCCGTTCGATGGCGTTGACTGTGAGGATAGCGGCGGCGATGCGGCGTCTCCTCTACCGCCGGTCATGGTTAAATACTAATGTTCGCCGGAGAATCCAAACACAGCAGAAACTTAGTAGAGAAGTCTAATTACAGTTTTTTTCTCGATCTAAGAAATACTACAAATCTTTACCTATTCCGTCTGTTCATTGGATTTCTCGAAAAAAGAAAATAAAAATATGATTAACTTTTTAATTATTGATATAAACTTATATAAATATCTGCAACCTAAAAAGAGTCTTCTATAGTAAAAAAATACCAGGATGTTTACAGCTTGTGACCTAAATGATGTGGGAAAATTAAAATAACATATGCAAAAAAAAAATGCTATTGAATAGAACAATTATTTTCTTTCCGTATCAAATTTAGAAAAATAATTATAATTATTTATTTTCTAAGAATACTAGAAATACAAAACATAGCGTATGTTTTACAAAAAAAAAAAAAACAGTTAACTGATCATGTAATTAACTCAAAATAAATTTCTTATTAGTACAAAATAAGTTACATTGTTGTCATGGAAAATTTAAGTTTTTTAATTAAATAAATAATAATTAATTTATCATTGGTTAATCTTTTCTTTGTAAACAAGTTTTTTTTTAAAAGATATCATTTACACTTTTTGCAAGATATTCTAGTTTCAGAGTGAGTTCTGTGACTATAAAACTAAAAGAAAAAGAAAAAAGGAACAAAAATAGACTCTTGAACGAAGTGAGAAATAATTTTATGTGTTAACAACTAAATACTACAATCATGACTCATGAGTTTTTTTTTCCTTTAAGTTTTTTCAATTGGTGTCGAGAGATGCTTTAAGATTCGACTAATTAGTATTTATATCAAAAAAATCATTTTTCTCTTTATTAAAGATGACTTCATATCATCTCAAAATCAAAATTATAATTTTTAAAAAAATATTTATTACGTTACGATAATCTTTGATACTTTTAACATAAGGATCGAGAGCTATATATATGATTATGGTATCTTTAGAATATTTACATAATCAATCAAATTCACATATTGCGATGTTTGAAGTTTTTTTTTTTTTTTTTTGGGGGGTGGG
Organism: Solanum etuberosum; assembly: GCA_029582245.1. NCBI lineage: Eukaryota > Viridiplantae > Streptophyta > Magnoliopsida > Solanales > Solanaceae > Solanum > Solanum etuberosum. The sequence goes on along the minus strand of JAJONR010003155.1, from coordinate 78,181 downwards.
GGGATAGACACATGACAAATGCAGGTACACAAGTGTGCAAAATATATGTGTACTATACATCTTTCGAAAAATAAAAGATACAGCCTTAAATTACATATATTGTTATAAAATAAAGTATGTGTAGTATAATAAAATGACAAGAAGAAAAAGAGAGAAAAAGAAATACAAAATAATAGCAATAGCTTTTTTCTATTATTGAATGTTTTTCTTTTCACTTACTCTTGTCTTGCTTCTTACTTTGTTACAAAAAAAGAAGGGTATATATACGTATATAAATTTCGGCGTCAAGAATATGGAGTATATGGATATCTATTTGCCACGTATATGCTTGAGCATCAAGTATATTATATGAATACCTAGTTTACAACACTTTGTATAATGTGTATATATTATGTGTACATATATGTTACCACAAAATATGTGTGTGACACATATTCTAATGAATCATTAGAGGAAGTGAATTGTTCTTGAAGTAAATTTCTTATATAACAACACCAACAAGTACACTTCAATTCTGAGTAATTTGAGATCGATTATATAATTTTCAAATTCATCTCATGTAGCCGACTTTCTTATTAGGGAAAAAAGGAGAAAAAACACATATACTCAAATTATGACAAAATAAACCAATTTTAACGTGATTATCACATGGCTGATTTGCCCACATTTTCATCACAAATAGATTTGACAAAATCCTTGATAGAATCATACAAATCTTGTGCACATTTTTTATCAAATATCTCCACAGCATGATATCCTGTTTCAAGAAACTGAGGAGTCACGTGCACCCCATGTGACTCTATCATTTTAGTAAATTCCTTTTGCCCATCAATAAGTGGATCCCCTCCATACCCTCTGATCAAACACCTCGGCAACCGTTCGATCTTCTCTTTCACTTTCACCTCATTAATCGATGGATTAGAATACTCGTGATCGCGATCCACACCTTCAGGCAATGCAAGCAACCACATCAGATCATTCACATGCAAAGGCAAAATCTTGTCATTGACAAATTTGAGCTCCGACTCCGTTCTCTTGACCCCACCAAAGTAGGGCTGATTTATTATTAGCCCTACGATCTTGATTGGGTCGAGATTGATATCGAGTGCACGTAGACCTGCATTTAGAAGTAACAAAATTAATTCATAAAAATATGACTCTCAGGCCTCATTTGTTTCTATTAAAATTTAAACGTCTGAATTTGAATGCACATTTAAATGATTAAGATATCTGAATATTGAATAATTAAGATTATTTGTTTTTGAACATCTCAATGTACATAATAAATATATAATTTAAATAAAATTAAAAAAAAAAAATCATTACTTGAATAAATAGTGATAGTGGAGATAATTTATAGTGATGGTGGTGATGATAATAGTTATTGTTAATGACTAGTAATGATGATGATGATAGTTGTGACGATGGAGGTAATTGGTGTTGTGGCAACTATCATAATGGTGGCAATTGGTAGTGGTGTTGGTTGTTGTAATAATGAAATTGGTTGATGTTAGTAATTGATGACGTTGAAGATGGTAACCGAAAAATGAGTGGTGGTTAGTGATGTGTTTGTTGTAGTTGGAAACAGTGCTAATTATGATGATAGAGGTGGTTGGTAGTAAAGATTGACCACAATAATGATAATGACGGATAAAAGTGATGTAAGTAGTAGTGGTGACCAAAGAATGTATAGTGATAATTGATTGTGCTAGTTGCCATGGCAGGGTATGGCAGGGTTTGTTAGTAGTAGAAATTGACTATATTGATTGATAAAGGTGGTGGAGATAACGACAACTACAAAGATAGGGATGGTGGAAACAATGGATATAATCATAATGATGAAGGAGATAAGTGTGGTAGCAATAATAGTTAGCGAGGATGGTGATGGGTGGTAGATGATGGTAATAGTAGTGGTGACCGGTGATGATGGTTGCAATGACAGTTCTAGATCTTAATGATTAAGGCTTATTCAAACGCGTTTAGTTTTAGGTGAATTATTAGATCTCAATTTATTTTGATCCATCTAAATTACTTCAAATCACTCATACCTGCATGGTACACGATATTTCCTCCGGAACTACTACCCATTAAGAAAACTTTAGAGAAATCAGCTAACTCTTTCAACCATGGATCACCACCGTTAATAGCTTGATCTTTCGCCCATTTGATAGCATCCACGGCGTCCTCATAGGCGGCGGGAAGGCGATGCTCCGGGGCGAGGCGATACTCAACGGAAGCAATCAAAGCTGGGATCTGAGCTGACATGGCATTACACGATTCATGAAAAATAACAGAACTCACACTCAATAGCACAAATCCACCACCATGGAAGTATATGATGAGCGGCAATTTGGCGTTAGGCGGCGGAGAAACAGGCCGATAAAGGCGTATGAAGGTGTTGGCGGCCGGATTAAGAGGTATGTCCTTTGAAAGTGAAATTAGCTGATTTGACGAATTGGGGTCAATTTCTGGGGTTGAAGGGACATTAGGAACTGGGGGGTTTCTAGTGAGAGATCCATCTGGATTTGGGGTAATTTTGAGGAACTTGTAGGCATCTTCCATGGTGGATTCTGCTATAATCTTTTGCTCTGCCGTGGTAGTATAGTATAGGAGATTAAAACTGAGATTGTTTTTTTTTCTTTTTCTCGTTCAGCTATAAAGGGGAAAGAGAAGGGGTAATTAAGATGGAGTAGCTGAATTAGGTGAATGAATTTATTAAATGGTTGGAAATATTAAGAAGCCAAACTATTCCGTTGAATTATTGACCGTCTTAAAAATACACATTTACTTAACTAACTAAATTTAGATACATTCCAATCTCCCACATAACATAGTAAGTGATCTCAAACTTTTGTAGAAGCGTGAACTCTTAATAAAAAGTCAAGAGAAGTGTTGAAAATACCGCTAATAACGAGAATTTAGAAATATATTTCACTCATACAACAAGATCGGGGATGTATTTAAGTTCAGTTAGTCAAGAAAATAAATGTTTTAAGACTATCAATAGTTAATCGATAAAACTAATAATTCATTCGCATTGAATTTAGGAATTTTTTTCAATACTTCTCTCATTAAACTATCATAAATTTTGGATTATATATTTAATTTTTTTACATTATTTATTTGATTAGATTTTTTTAATTTAATCTAATTTTTAAATATTTTTAAGTTCTCAAAAACTAATTCAAGACCAAATCTTTTGTTTTCAAGGCTTCCACTCATAATTCAAAAAATATATATAATCAAATAAAATACATATAGAAAGACCACTTGAGAATTTCATAAATCTCATGTTCAATCATATATCATATATCTCAATGAATTGATGTCTCCTAAAAAGATTTGGATATTATCTTATCAAAAATATTGTGCCTTGGCACGCTAAATTTTGAATTGGTCGAAACAAATTCCAACACAAAATGAGATTCTCAATTTTACCATTTTAAGAAAAAATTCCAATTAAAGAGTGTATACGTTTTACTCATTCAATTTTTTGATGGATACTTAACAAATCATATTTAGTTAAATGGTATACAACTTTCTTGAAAAATATACTCCTATTAAGTATGATTTTAATTAAATTTTATCTAAACACGTGTAAAATTATTTGTATAATTTGCTAGCTCACATTAAAAGTTCATTGTACATATTACATAAGTGTCTTATTTAGGTGGATGATATGTCCTTTATAATGTTTAAATCAATTCATGCGCATTTTAATTATTTTATCAGCAGTAACTTTATAAAAATAAAAATAAAAACAGATTTGAAAAACTTATTTAGGGCGGATGATATGGATGAGTGTTCAAATTAAAACGTGTATTTTTTTTTTCTGTTAAAAATGGATAAAAATTAAATTAATTTAGTGTCTCTCTCTCGTTTATTTTTTGTTGACATTTTAGTATACTATTTAATTCTTAACTGCCCAGTGCCCACCCAACATTAAATTTTAATCACCTCCCTAACTTTGTTTTAATGAATACAACTTCACCAAAAAATTGTAGTTTCACAATCAGAAGAAAAATAATATATGAACCTAATTAAAAGTTCAATGACTTCGAAATAAAAGCAACTATGGTAGATGTGGTTTAGAGAGAACAGAAATTGATGAAGATATTTAATCTTCCCTTTTGAGTTTAATAATCTTATAAACACAGTTATAATAAAGAATTTTTATATTACTAAAATTATTTTTACCTATTGTTATAAGAAACATATCTTGTTCTACTAAAAATATGAATTCCATATATTTTCACATCTTGGATTTACATATACAATATATACCACTGTCCAGGAGGAAGTTCTTATTATTTAGGTTACCTAGGTATTTTGATTTTAAAAAAAAAGGGTAAAAAAATCTAGATTATTATATTTTCTTATGTTAGCAATGTACAATGGTCAAATTGGATCATTTTCGTCTCAAACTTGATTTTGTTGCTTTTAGTAACGCACATTCATGAACCATTTCACGAAGTATGTGTTCGGATAATGACTCGATAATATACAAAAATCTTTGCATTAATGTAGGATCTTGATCATTGACTTTAAAATCGTCTTTTTCTTTGAATCAAAAAGATATACTCCACTAATCTTTTTCTTGTGAGGATTGACGTGACACATGGAAAATATCTAGGTTTTTAATGCGTCAATACTGGGGTCGAAACCGCAAAAGTAGCTCTGGGCTAGAGATTGCGGAACTATTTATACATTATTAAAATTAATTTTTTATGTATATATGGTAAATATCATACCTCTTGAATTATTTAGCGTGTTTTACTCTTTTTATCTAACTCCAATCAACAAAATAGAAAGGATCTGGTAAGAAAAGAGTTCCAACGATAAAAAGCATTACATATCTATTTTATATGTTTTGTTTCATTGTATATATTTTGATAGAGAGAATTACGCTAGTGAAAAGATAGCATATCATTAGTGAACTAGTTGAGATTCATATACTCATTGAATTTGTTATTATTATTGTTAGTTGATATACATATAAGATGACTCGAACACACATAAAAAATCTAATTACGTACGAGTCATGCCAAAACTATACAACCAAATAAAATTGACCACCTTCCATTTCAAAGTATGAGGCAAAGAAAAGAAGAAATCCACCCCCAATAAATGATTTTTTTCTCTCCACAATCCTTAACGCCTGGCATTGCTTGACAACTTGGGTTTTGAGACCACTGAGATTTGAACGTGAGACAATTCAAACAGTGACCACTTGACCATTAGTAATTCAATCAATCAACTATAACTCGTTTCCAAATTAGTTGAGATTGACTATATAATTTATTTATACGTATTTTCGGTAACCTAATATCAAAAAGATCCAATGCACATAAATATCTAGATAACACACAACATTTTAAATGAGGAATCTCAGAGGGCTATCATGTGGAGAGGATAAGACAACCAATGTGTCTTGTCTGGTTTGGTTTATCATAAAGCATTGTGGGTCAAAGGCTTTATGGAGGGACATGTTATGACACCAGTTCATGTGTTAGAACTAAATTTGAGTTGCTCCTCTGTGACAAGAAGACAACTTTCAGTGACCTCTACAAAGACAGTAACACAAGTATCTTATCCAAATTGTTGATGAACATACAAACATTATGTGATGAAAACAAAAATACAGATAGAACTAACATCACAAAGTCTACATCTGTGCTTTTCAAGTTGATCATATGTCAACTTCAAGAGCGATGAAGAACTAATTCGATCTTAAATCAAATCGAAGTTACATGATAAACGAAAAAAATATCCAAGGGTTCACACAAAAGAATTCTGTTACATTTAGCCAGAGAAATGAACGGTGAATTACTGCACAAGGTGATATATGTAGCTGAAATATTATACTCCTTATGATACGCGGGCTATTAGAGTATGTCCAATATACACGATCTCCATGACTCTATCATCTAAAGGATGCTTATGTATTTCATTAAACATATCAAGAGACGTATATGACATTGTAGGTTGTAAGGATACCCAAATTCCGGGGTACTGAATAGAACTCAGTTTCTCCTCATCTTTGACAATACTGTATTACTGTTTAACTTTCACTAACTATTTCCAGTAATTGAGAACTGATGTTAGTCCCCTATGAACGTGAAAAATGTGAAACCAATTTGGTGTCTATCATTTTTATTTTTTAAACGTTGATGACCTTATATGTTGAACAGCTATATTATATAGGTATCCATCCATATTCTCTTAACTCCTATGAACTACTGTAAACACATAAAATAGAACAGCAGTCATATATTATATCAACTATTGTAACATCAAACAGGCATTTGCCATTGTTAACCTCTCTTTTTGTTGCTTTTGTTTTCTGACGAAACACAATATAATCTTGTTGCTTTTCTCTTATGTCCCCAAGCATATCATTTATTTTGTGGTATGAACAGTTATAAGTACATATTTTACTAGTACATTGTATATGGTCACAGAATTACTTAGATAATACATTATTAGTGAATGCAACAACATACCTAGTGAAATCTCACAAGTGGGGTTCAGGGAGGGTAGAGTGTACGCAGACCTTACCCCTACCTCAATGGGGGAAGAGAGGTTGTTTCAGGAAGACCCTCGGCTCGAGTACAACAAATCAAAGTAGGTATGAAAAGAAAAAATGACACCGAAAAAAAGATAGCAACTAATAAAGGTTTAATGCATTTCATGTATTCCTTTGTCATACCCCTAGGACAACGGGATGAGAGGGGTTTAATCTGTAATGAAATAAGTAAACTATAAACAAACTCATCCTACTTTTTTAAGGCAACAGACAAGAAGGAGTCAAATATCTTCTGGGACCCAAAAAAGTAAGTTATGAAAGCAATAAAGCAAGCTCCTTAATAGTTCAAGGGCACTGAATTTTATAATTACTGGTGGACTCACCTTTTAGAAAGTGGAAGCAAAGAGTCATATCAGATACTTTTAGCCTGGGATTCCTTCAATTCAGCTAATTGTGGGAGCAAAAGCCAAAGATAACTAATGTACTCCATCATCATAACACAAGAGAATTGCAAAGTGCAGGAAATATAGAGATGATTATGCAAAAGAAAAAGCTGATAAGAAAATTATGACATTTTGCTTTTCTTCTAACAATTTCTACACAATAATACATAAAGATTACATTGAACAGTGAAATAGTAAATCGAGCACTCGTGAACTCACCGGGCCTTTTTCCGTGACTTGAAAGGGAAATTGGAGGGTGGTGAAGGGGAAAACTCAAACGGCAAGTGGGGTGGCTCAGAGTCACCACAAAGCATCCCAACAATCTCTTTCATTGTTGGGCGCTTGTTAGGTGATCTCTGTAAACAGAGTAGTGCAATAGTGATGCAAAGCAATGCTTGTTCTCTATCCAGTAACTGAATATTGGGATCAACAAGATCCAAAAGCTTGCCCGAATGAGCAAGCTGCCTAGCCCATGAAACCAGATTAGCCCTCTCAAATTCTGACATAGGAGAAGCTGTAACTTGGAGTGGCCTTCTCCCTGAGACCAAAACCAATAACAAAACGCCAAAACTGTACACGTCGCATTTCTCTGAGAGCTGCCCTCCGCCGCCATACTCTGGAGCAATGTAACAAACAGTTCCTCTCATACTGGGAGTACTACTCACACCTCCACTCTTCGGAATATCACCACTGGCAAAATCTTGACTACTTCGTCTTCCAATCCGAAACTCGCCACTGAAACTATCAAGCCACCAATCAATGCTGCTCCTACTTCCCTTGCTTTTCCTCCTCTTCCTTTCAGGCGCTACCTCTTCATCTCTTTGCCACCACATTTCTCCACTTTTGAGATCCCTTTTCTTCTTTTTCTTGGCTAACTCCTCACAGAACTCTTCCTTCCACCATTCTCTTGGCTTTCGATTCTTCTTTTCTCTCCTCATCCTCTCCTCATCCAAAGATGCCCACCATTCAAGCTTCTTTCTTTGCTTCTGTTGCCCCCCTTTGGCAATGTCTTCTGCTGCACTTGTGGTCGCGATCCAATCCTTCTTAGGCCTCTCTTTTCTGATCTCACTACCAATCCATTCCATCACATAGTCCTTAATCCTACCAGAATCTGATCCACCATTCACATTGTCCTGTTTCCACCACCAATCTCTACCTGATTGACTAGTTCCCCTCCCAATCCCTTTCAAAACTCCACTATCCACACTAACCCCGTCGAAAAAACCCTCAGAAACACTAGTCTTTTCCATCCCCTCTGATGGAACTCCGACCTCAGGTGGCAACCCTCCCGCTTCCCCATCCAACACCCTCACACAACAACTCTCCGGCAACTGATCCACAGTGATCACAACCTCATCTGTGACCACACTCTCATTTCCTTCAAGAATCGACCCATTTTCCTCCACATTCTCAAAAACTTCTCCTTTTGCCCCTTTTTCAACTCTCTCCTCATCTTCAATTAAAGACTCAACAACTTGATCATCTTTAATCAAAGACTGTGCTAGGCCAAAGTCAGCTATTTTTGCATCAAAATGGTAATCCAACAATATATTAGAGGGCTTGATATCCCCATGTACTATAGGAGGATCACACGAGCAATGAAGATACTCAACACCCTTTGCAATGGAACTTATAATATCAAATCTCTTTCTCCATTGCATTAACTCAGGACACTTTCGATCTAACAAAGCATCTTGGAGACTCCCATTATGCATATACTCATAAACAAGAACTAATCTTCTCCTCCGACTAGAACAGTGATGTTTATAACTATGTTCATCGGAGGAGAACCCGAGGATAGGCACTACGTAGTGGCAAGACGTAGTGTCTATCCTCGAGGCGAGAGTGAGTTCATTGTGAAACTCTCTCTCGCCCTGGAGGGAGCCCGAAGCATCCATGAGCTTCACGGCTACCTCCTGTCCAGATGGGAGAACACCTTTGTAAACAGACCCAAATCCACCTTGTCCAAGACGATTAGCAGCTGTAAATGACCCGGTAGCACGGCGGAGGACAGAGTAGGTAAACTTGTGAGGTGGTGGAGGTGACTTCAGATCTGCAGGAACAGTCCTGTTGCGTGACACTTTGCGGTAAATGATAGCAGCAACAATGAAGAAAGTCAAGGCAAAAGCAGCAGCTATGAATGGTGGGATGAGAGGAGAATGAGAATGGTGATGGTGGGAGGAGGGTGGTGGGGGTGGGGGTTGGAGGTAGGTGGTGGGAAAAACAGGAAGGGGTGTTAGGGGAGGTGAAAATGGATTTTCTGGAGGCATTTCTTGAGTAAAGGTGTAATCTTGGAAGAGTTAACCATACATATTTGCAGAAAAAGGACTGTTGGGAGTGTGGAGTACACTATGTGACTGGTGGGGTTGTGGAATCTACTGTATACATCTCTTGATGGAAGAAAGGGGTAATCTTGGATGTGTTATAATGGAAGAAAAAGAAAAAGAACGGTGATAAACAGTATTGTGGGCGACAGTTGAAAGAGTTAAAGATACAATTTTGCAGACATATTATGAAATAACAAGAATGGGAAGTCTAGTAAGAATGGTGTTGTGCATTTTCTTGATCAGGAAGAGTAGTAAAGATGCATATTTTAATTAGCAGAAAGGGGGGATCTGGGAATTAAGTTAGAGATCCATATTTGCAGAGAGATTTGTTTTGTCATTAGAAAGAAAGAAAAAGGAGTTGGGGTTTAGAGGAAGAAGGAACAAAAACAAGAAATTGGGACTGATTTGTGTGTTCATGTTGATGGAGAAAGATTTGTTTTAAGGAAAAGGACTAATGGGAGAAGAAGGAACAAACAAGAGAGAGTGTTTGGGAGTGTAATGTGAGTACTGTGTGACTGTGTGTAGTCTTTATCTTCTCATCTCTCTGTCTACTACGTATGCTACACAAAAAAAAAATAGATCTGTTTTACTTTTTGGCTGAGTCAAAAACTTAAGTCACGGGAACCCTGACGTAAGTCTCAGGGTTCCTCAATCTCCTTTAGACTTTTTCTCACTTGTCTATAAATCAAAAAAATAAAATTTTATCAGCCTCTGAACATTTATTTCTTGTATATCGTTTCACACCCAAAAGAGGATGTGTACCTCCAATAACAACAAGAGTTGAATCATAGGCTCCTATGCTAGGAGAAACTCTCCGTTTTTAGCATGCTATAGTTATTAAAATCTTTTCACCGACGGGAATGGGAGATTACCAATAAGCCAAATATTTTGGGAACTATATTCAACTTTAATGCATTTTGTTGCACTTTAATCACCCTCACAAAGAGGCGCATTCCGATACCATTAGTGTCCAATAGCTTTTATAGCAATGGTTGAATCTATTACTACCTCGTCTATTAGAAATGATTTGAATGACCCTTTTACATGTTCTTAATTTATCAACTCGATCCTTCCGTTAGGTTTCATCTAGACATTTATAGTTTTTAAACACTTTATTTTAAACCCCTTTGACTTGTTGTGTCTCTCAATGAACTTGAAGTGTTTTTTTATCTTACCAACAATAACCTATAGAAAAATTAAAATTAGATAATCATATTGGAAGGAAAAGGTAATATTTACTCCTTTATTCTATTTTATGTGTCATCATTTAATTAGGTTCAAATTTTTCAAAAATTTACTTGATACATTCCAAAATATATCACAAAATACATCTTACCAAAAATATATTCGAAATTACTTGACGTCATTAATTTTTAAAGTATAAAATCCACGAAAAGCATGGTCTATAATTGAGAGGAGAAAAAATCCCCACTAAATTGATTGTCAACTTACAATATTAGTCAATAGGTACTGTAATTTTCTATTATTTGAATGTTCTAAAGTCTATTTGGGGTCGTAAAAAATAAAGAAAACATTGTCTTATAATGACAGCTTATTAATGAAGACGAGACATTACCCATAATTAAACGTGACCTTTAACCAAGAAAACAAGAAGAGATACAAACAATAGAAATGGTCCAAACAGCTAAGGTACATCTTGTCGTTTCTCTTTTTCTTTTTATTACTCCCCGTTTAGTATTAGTTGATCATTTTTCTTTTTTACACATATATTAACAAATCATAAATAAGAAGGTCATTTTACTGGTACTTAACCCCTTTAAAAGCTTTTGAGAATTTTTACAAAACAAATGTGAACACTTTTAAAAGGAATTAATTGTAAGGGTAGGTAGAAAAAAATTAATTAATGTTTTCTTGATTTAGTAAGATAAACAACTAGTATGAGATAACTATTTTTAATAAGATGATCAACTAATATGGACCAGAAAGAGTATTAAAATTGTTTGTACCTTTTTATTTTGTTGTTTTTGATTTATAAACGTTAAATCGTTAATACAAGCATTCATATCATCCATGTTATTTATGGAGGTCAAAATATTACGATTACTAATGTCAACCATATATCATCCATGTTATTTATGGAGGTCAAAATATTACAATTACTAATATCAATAATAATCAATAAAAAATAATACTTTCATTTTTACAATATTTTGAACATTTTAAGATGATAGTGCTAATAACAAATAGATAGAGTTGTCTTGTTGATTCCTTCTTATGAAACTATTTATGATTTTCGAGCCGTCTAATTGATGCATCAATGACCTGTAATCATATAAAATTATAAAATATTTATATGACGACTATATATATATATATATATATATATATATATATATTCAAATGAGCATATTTCATTCTTACCTTTTTAACACAACAACAAAACAAAGACATTTATAAGTTAATTTTTAGTCAGTTTAATTATAGGTTATTTTCTTCGTACCCCACATAAAAGAACCAAAAGACATTAATTAGAGGGGGAAAAAGGCGGGCAGAGCTACACCTAGCTAAGAGTGGTCAGATAAACAATTTTCGTCGAAATTTTTTTATGAGTATATATATTAAATATCAATATTTTTGAATATATATTAATTGTTGAACATCCTTAACATAGTAAAGAAATATAGCTCAGTAGTTAAGGTTATTCAAATTCGCCTTGAAGGCTTGGGTTTGAACCCAGAATTAAGCATTATATTTAAAAAAAAATTAGTTCCGTTTTTAAAGTTAAAAAAGAGAATAGAAGTTCAGTTAAGTTCCATTTTTAAGTTAAACTTATTTTTTTACTTATCCTCAAGTATGAATACCTTTGACGAAAATCCTGACTCTGCCACTTATTAAAAAGGGAAAGCAAAAACTGAAGGAGCCACACTCTAGAAAGCAAGTTGAAAACCAAATGAAGGTTAGTTGTGTAAGCAAAGTGTAAACATCATTTGTTCCTTCTTTAAAAAAATTAAAGTACACTATCAGATTATTAAATACCAGAGATTAATTTACTAGCATTAAGCTTCTTTTCTTTTCATTCTTTTATTTTTTAAATTTTCTCTTTTGTTTGTTTAATGCTTTTTAATTAGATAGTGTAGAACAAAAGGGGAAAAAAGGTACTAGCAGAGTTTACCAAAGCATGAAAAGGAGGTTGTACTTTATATAGTTACTGTACTACTTTTTTATAAAGGTCAAATACATGTTGCATTGATATTTTAGTGTTATATTTATCTTGGAATTTGACCTATTAAAATATTTTGCATTATCGGAAATATCTAATTAAAATATGAAAATGGAAGTATGAAAAAACAATTTTTAGAAACTTCTTGAAATTTTCATGTCCAAATTCCAAGCACAAGTTTATTTTTAATTTTTTTAAATTTAACATAAAATATATTTGAAATAACATCAATTAATGTGCAAATGACCTACCAGAAAAAGCTTATATTATAGGAAGGAATCATAAGCAAGTCGTTTGTTGTTTTTTATACTATATTTGTGTTTGTGGTTGGAAGGTAGCTAAGGTTATGAATGTGGTCTTTGACTTTATAATGAAACTGACACAGCACCATAGCCCATTGGCGTCTTGGCCCTCTTTACACTACTCTCAATCATGTCACTCTAGCATATTATATTTTACTCTCTCCGTTTTAAAATAATTATTGATTTTTAAAATTATAATAATAATATATTCAGTAAAATCTAAAGAGAATGGTACGAGTGCAATCTTACCAAAAATGAACGTAGAAAGATAATATCCAATAGACGCATATCAAAATTAAGTAGAAGAAATATAAAATTTATTTTTTTACGTCAAATTAAATATTAAAAAAATAAATCAAACTTATAAATTGTAATTTTCATTTCTAAATCATAGAGTAATCAGCAATAAGCACGCTTTGTCTGATGTAGACAATCCACTTGGTTTTTTCGAGACGCATAATAAGTCTTTTTATATAAAGGTACACCATTTTTCTATGTTACTTTCTTAAAAAAAAACATTTATTTGTTCAACTCCTTGTATGAATAATTGTATCAGCTTTCTATCTATTAAAAAAAAAAAGAATTTGAGTTGGATCTTTAAGCTTTGATGGGAGATTGCTTCTTCACTATTGTGCTTTTCTAACATATTTTTGAAAACATTTTTCTTCAACCGAAAATCTATCGAAAATAGCTTCTTACCTCGCACTAGAATAAAATCTGCATATATTCTATTCTCCTCGACACTTCATTTATACAACTAAGGTCACGGCGAGAATAATGAGTTCACGAGAAAGCTGAAACCTTTGGCTGACAATTTTCTGAAATACCTAGTTTAATGCTAGCAAAGAAAACAAATAAATATAACACCTTGACATAATTTTCATGAAAATAATTACATCAACTTGAGATGTACATAAAATATTTCACAAATTGGCATAATTTATCACCATTCTATCAACACCAACTTAATTTTCCATTATTCAAACAGTTACTCAAAAAATGAAAAAAAGGCTGAGTTCTAGTTCACATAACTATTCACTTTTGAGTGGCTTTGCACCTCCATTTTCTTGAACAGAGTTTATTGGAGTAGAGGAACCATTCTTCTTTGAACTGCCAGTGAATGTCCTTCCCATAAATTTTCCAGCTTTGCTTAGGCCACTGCCAACAGCTCCAAAGCCACTTCCAACTATGCCTACACCGGCACCTAGTCCCGTTCCAACGAGCCCCACGCCTGCTCCAATGCCACTTCCCACCATACCGACACCTGAACCAACTGCATCCATTGTGCTGCCGATGACCCCTTCTGCTTTCAGCTTCTTCCTTTCTTCTAGGATCGCCTTCTCTGCCTCCAGAGCAGCTAACTGCTCTTCCTTGTTGAACTCATGATACAACACCTGCACCACAATGAATAAGCTTTAAAAGCAAACCCACCAGCCTATAACCCTGGTTGCTAAAAGAGAGATAATAAGTTAAAGAAAATTTCATACACAGAGAATGTTAAGCATAGCATAGTCGGTTCCAAACCTCGAAAAGGATTAAGGTTGCAGTAAACTGAAAACTAATCGAACTATGATGCATGCAGTAAAATACTGATATATCGGATTGCATGTAATCTGCCCCAACTAGTTTAGGATTCAGGTTTGGTTGATTGATTGATAGTGGCATAGCAACAATGAAACCTCAACAAAAATCACTGATGTACCTTTATTGTGATTGTTCCCCGATCCTTCTTATCTTTGACTTTGAGCATATCAAGTTTTGGCAGTAATCTTAATTCAATTTCTTTGGCAGCGTCAGCTACAAGCTCATTCAGAGGCAACTTTGCGACACCCATTCGCTGGTCTTGCCCGATATTGTCTTTATCAAAGACCTGCTCAAAATGACGTGAAGCTCAACTATCACACATATCCACTTAAAACAGCAGGATGTACAGCACCCATAGATATTCAAGACAGAGCAGAGCACAGGAACTAATGTGATAGTTGAAATCAAACCTCGACGAATAGGGATTGGGTCTCCTTGTCTTCTGCAATTAATTCAAACGTCTGATCCCAAACAGGATTTAAGTTGTTGTCAATGGTTTTTGTCTTAACCTTGAAAAGTGGGCGTATGTGTACAACAGCATATGGATCGGATTTTCCTATCATTTCGTGGTTCTTCAAGCCATTAGCCTTGACAATAGTTACTGTGAGCTTCCCTTGTGGCTTAAGTTCCAAATCACTGCATGGAGGGAAATACTGGTTACAAATGATGAAAAATAAGCATGAAGAGAAGATAAAGAACTACTACTATATCTGCAGACATGTCACCTCGTGTCCATATTCCCCATCCAACAACAAATTTGCTGAAGCGCTTGAAATAGAGATTAAAAATAACAGCAGTAGGCCAAAATGAAGAAGCAAATAAATACATTGCAACACGTGAAACAGCTTGATAAGGAGTACCCAAGTAAATAGCAAGTATTTATAAGTCCGAAATAGGTACACACTGACACAATCGTCTACGATCATAAGCCACTGCAAGACCTTTTACCTAAAACAGTCTCAAAATTTAAGATATGCATGTTTTACTGGATCACAAACCACAGTACTTTGGTGTTCAATTACCAAAAGCCACTTGATCTTTGTTTCCTCACATGTATCTGAATTCTGAACTGAAACACCTGAATTCACATTGAGACAGGAAAGGAACAGCAGTATGAATTGATTTCAAGCAGGTCATTCCTTTAGTAGATGCACAATCTTGTTTTCTGTTTTTTTTCGCAAGTATATAAGTAGCAAACTGAAGCAACCCAAAATCTACTTTTCCCATTAGCACATTACAAGGATTAAGAAGATAAGGAACTGATTAAGTGAAGTGCTTGGTCACTAGAATATTCGTAGAAATGAAGATACCTAGTATCCACAGGTATGCCTCCAATCGGAACAACAATTCTGTGCGGCCATTCTAGCATATCTGTCACTATTGTATTTACAGTGTCCTTCCAATGAGAAAAAACAGCATTGTCATTCAAAAATGGAAACACTAGAAATAAGAAAGAGTACTGTTAGAGAAGATGTTGACACTCACATCAATCATATCTGAAAGTCCAGGAAGAGCTGTTAAACTTCCACCGACCGCCTTCAAGACATAGTCAATTCTAGGTTTTGGCTGATTGAACAAAAACGGAATCATTCATTCTAACATCTATCAGGACATAAGCATCTTCAGATCAATAATCTAATTTAGGGGCAGAATAGGCATCGTCAAATAACGATGAACAAAAGAAAACCATTCTATGATCAGATATGATGGGAGTAACATAAAAAAAATTAAAAGGGGGGATTTAAACTATATTGACCAAGAATGTAGAAGTAAACCAAGATAAGTCAGCGCCCAGATGATTTATCATGCATGACTATACTTAAATGCTCCTGATACCACTGAAGATTTCATGTTCATGTGACCCTGGAAGCAAGACATTCTCTTATCACAGTCCATGTCTAAACTTTAGACCCCAAGTATTTAGCATCCAGTTCAATACTCCCTCTGTCCCAATTTATGTGGCACTTTTCGTTTTTCGAGAGTCAAACAGTTTAAGTTTGACTAGAAATTTGCGCGTGGAATCTTCAAATTTATTGAAATAAAATTTATATGTGTAAACTACGTAAAAAGTACTACAAGTCATAATAATTGGCAATTCAAAATAATTAAAACATATATAAAAAAATTACGGTCAAAGATTGATTTGTTTGAATCTCGAAATCCGAAAAGTACCACATAAATTGGGACGGAGGGAGTACTTAGAAATGGAGGCCAACTCATGAGAGCATATTTGCAAAAATATTTCCTTATATTTCAATTTAAATATAAATAATCAAATTCTAAAGAAAAATAATGCTTTTAAGAGTTCACTTGAGAACTAAATTTTAAAGGAGATTATGCGCAAAAGGTAAGAGTACTATATTTACCTAGAGTGGAAGGACCAGTAACGTTAGCCCTATATTATTTTTACCAAATAGTTTGAATTGAGCACTTTGGGCATGGAAATTTAAAAGTGACCGTGAGAACATGGTAGTCATTCTAAGGAGTTGGGTGCTTCAGTAGCACGAAATAGATAGGTGATAGAAGACATTTTTTTTCTTCAGAAAATGATTTCCTCATTTCCAGTATTCAGTCACACTGGGTATGTTGTGTGTGTTAATTTTTTCCATCAAAAAGAGAAAAATTACTTCTCTCCTAGTGAACGAAAAACAATTTTCCATGACAAATATCACAACTCTTACTCCATATCATTTGTCTCAATCAACAAATACACATTGTTCCATATATATGAATATCGCGAAATGGAAGCTTTTAATGAGGAGAAGCTTTTTGGAGAGGGGTGATTGTGGATAAATATAATGAAATGGAAAGGGGTGGAGAATAAAGTTGATCACTATGCCTTTCGGTGTGGTGTATGGAGGAACACAATGAAGGGGTGGAATGTTTTTAATGATAACATTGCTTTCAAGGTTGGGCATGAGAGTAGAGTTAGTTTTGGGGGGGAAATGTGGTGCAAAGTTTCGTGCTTAAGGATGATTTCCCGGTTTTGTACCGAGTTTCTTGCCAAAGGGAAGTATCTATTCAGCAAGTTAGAGGGATACAAGGGGATGGGACCTTTTGGGATTTGAGGTTTAGGAGGAACTTCCAGGATTGGGAGATGTCCGAGCTTCAAAGATTGCTAGGTTTACTTCAAAACTAATGTGAACCAGACCCGATGTTTTGAGTTGGGAGTTGGGGAATAACAATTAGTTATCAGTTAAGATTAGTCCTTCTATGAGAAACTTCTGGTAAGGAAAAAGGATAGTTTTTCACATGGTTCAGCATGGATTCCTAAGGTGCAGAGGAAGGTGTGCTTCTTCGCGTGGTTAGCTACTAGAAGCGTGATTTTTACGATGAAGAATCTTAGGATACGAAATGTTGTTTGCCTGAGTTGATATTTCCTTTGTAAGGAGGCGAGGTGAAAACATGGACCATATTTTGATACATTGCAAATTAGCCACAAGATTATGGGAGGATATCTTTAGATGGTTTGGCGTTTCCTGGGTCATGCCAGGATCCGCCCGCCTAGAGTAAACAAGAGGCCAAGGAAGCTAAAATATTGGAGAAGGCCACAACACGAAGGAGAAATGAAACAAAAGAATATAGGAAAGCAAATTGACATATAGAACTTAGCCATACTTCAGAAAGTAACACTACAATAACAGCCGGGATGCAAGGGAATTCCTCGGTTAGTTAGAAGATAACACGAATAACAAGAGGCAAAAGTAGCTAAAATATTGGAGAAGGCCACAACATAAAGGAGAAATGAAACAAAAGAATAAAGGAAAGCAAATTGACATATAGAACTCAGCTGTACCTCAGAAAGTAATGCTACAACAACAGCCGAGATGCAAGGGATTTCCTCAGTTAGTTGGAAGATAACACGAATAACAGTGAAAACTTGAAGATTTTTCAACTGCAATCAATTTGGCAATGGTCAGTACAACTCTCTTTCTATATAACCAGGTAGTCAACATTGAATTGTCCAAGCAAAATAGACTGGTGAAAGTATTCAGCACACACCTGAATGGGTATAGAAGCAACCATTGCAGCTTCAACACCTAAGACAATATTGGGATCACCACCCCATCGGAGGTCTATATCCATAGTGATTTGACCTTTTTTAAGGCTCTGAACACGAATACCTGCATTGATTAAGTAACAAACATGCTAAAGCGCTGTGTGACACCATGGACACTCTCTTAAAGCATATCAGACATATAACGACCACGACAATCTTGCTAGGAAGGTAACAATAACCATGACAAGATAAGCTCTTGGCAGATTTTTTGTTGCCATCAATTGCAACATGAAGCAAGTAGTACCAGGAAGATTTTTTTAGCCATATGATATAGAAGTTTAGGAGTAACAAAAAAAAAAAAAGGGAACTTGGTCCCACTTCTTTTCACTTCAGTTCTCAATATAAACAGAGCAGCATACCCTAAAAACAGATCAAACTTTGCGAAGATGTTAACCCAATAGCACCAATATTAGGAAAAATGCAACTAACTAGATCTTCAGTGCACCCAGTGGATTGTTTTATCCTTTCAGGCATTCAGAGTATTTCTTTTGATAAATAGGCATTCACAATATTGTAGGACTAATAAGAAATAACTATTCCACTGACTTTTCAGACAACGAACGGAACACAAGTGCATGCTGCATTTTTGACTTTTTAAACAACCACAAAACTGACACCAGCAAGAAAGCTCAAATGACCATGGTGACTATCATGTGAAACCTCAATCCTATATGGCTTAATTCAACAAAAACCCTTTGGCATGAATATTGAATCATTGATGAACTACAGAAGATTCAAAACCATAACTTAATTCAAGTTGATAGATATGAAGATTCAGATGAATCTCAAGAGTAGAAAATTAGCGCATTGAGGAGAACCAGTAGCAGCGTGGAAACTCCTACTAAGCAGACTGCCTTTTCTTTCCAAAGGCAGCTTGATTAAAAGAAAGCTGGATAGCATGAGTTCTAATTCAGTACTCTTTTAGCTGATCAACAGTTATACAACTTAAAATATTTGACTTGATTGGAATGAATTATAAATTACTTTAACATGGATTATATTTAGATGTTGCTACCTTCTATTTTAGGTGCCACAGTTCCCAATGATAATTTGCTGAACTTCAATGAAGTAATTCCAGGAGGTCGATAATCTTCTAAAAGAGGTTCAACAGATTCTTTTATAATAGCCTCTCCTGCCTGCATAGTGACATATTCAAGAGATCGGGTCTTGGCTAACACAAAACAGAAGTTGGAAAAGAAACATGGTTCACACACAAAAAATGAGATTAGAGATATTTTTCTTTTTGATATGCAAGTGTAACCATTAAAAAAGTATGACCATTATCGTACTATTCTCCGTGCGAAATAACTGTCATGCAAGATGAGATATATAACAGTATAAACTAAATTCCATTGCACAGAGCAGTGGGCTTAAGAGCTACATAGAAAGCAAAAGTTCTGCCGTATCAAATTTCGAGGGGGGGGGGGGGGGAGATTATCAGTCTCCATTGTGATCTAAATCTATCTTCCTAATGAATTTTAACTTCAAGGCAGAATCGTTTCTCAGAAAGAAGATTCGAGCATTGGAGAATCTTCAAAGGCATTTATATGGCTTGGTAAGAAGTCCATGTACATGCAAGAAACCTTAATTCATTATGAATTAGGCAGTATCAGTATGAAATGTGTCTACAGCTTTGCTATTATATGAATACGTTCAATTTTAAATTGAAAAAGTAGAATACTAAAATTACAGTCTTAAAAGGACAAAAGGTTTGAAGATTGCTTAAAGAGACAGTTTGGTCATTACATTGAAAATCAATGACTGAGGCTCATCAAACAGCTCCTATGCAAATTTTGTACAACATTTCCTAATTTAGGCTTCACTACTCAGAAGAAGAATACTCCCTTTGCCTGCTTCAAAAAGAATGTCACCATTATTTTTAGCTCCAACATTCCATTTACCCTAAATGATTTTCCTTTATAAGAATGGTGTGGCATGTTTAAGACTAGAAGATTCAAAAGGTAATTTTGGTATGTTATACACCTCTTTAGTTTAAGATCACAAGATTCAAACAACTTTTTTGTGTTCTTAAATTTCGTGCCTCCTCAAAATAAGACATGAAGCAAAATGAAGGGAGTAACAAAACTGCTCAAAATATTTCTTAATAAGCCTTCACCATCAAAATTCCTAAGCTAATCTTTGACTCCTCGTTTACTCTTTTTCACTCTTAAATATGAAATTTAAGCATTTGCAACTCTAAGTAGGCGTTTGGCCATGCGATACCATATCACGATATGGAATCGTGAGATGGAATGGACATGCGATTTCATGCTGATTCCATCTCATGATTCCATATCATGAGATGGAATCCCATATTCTCCAAAAATCATGATATGAGAATTCCATATCATGATTTGGGATTTTTAAATACAAAAATTGATCCATAAGTTTATATTTTGTTAAAACAACCCCACATTTATATTTACTAACCATTTATTTCATATATAAATAAAATATATAATCACATCATTACTTTTTAAAATTTATTATTCTCATCAACATAAAATTTACTATTACTTTAAATTTGATGAATATAACTGATAAAGTAGGAATTGATTTGGTGAATATAAATAAGAACGGAGTGAGTAATACTTTTTTGTTTTTTCATAATAAAAAACACCTTCTCTTTCAGCTACATATGAAAATGTTTAAAGCAATTTAATATGAAAAAGGACAAAATTGGTGATGTATGTTTGATAATTACTACTTCCAATATGTTTGATTTTAGTACGAAATTAATGCAATAAAATGTGTAATTGCACACAAGTGAAACAAGATATGAACCATTATGATATTGACACACAAGTGAAAATTGTCATAGCTTGTGCAGTGTTGCATAATTATTTGCGAGAATACCAAAGGAGTGATGAAATATTTATGGTCTATGAGCATGAAAATATAGTTGTGAATGATATTGACCAACAAATGACTCAAAGTAACAATGTTGGTTCGTCTTCTCGGACATATGATCGAGAAATGCAAGTTCAACTTGAGGAGATTGTCCGTACTA
Organism: Solanum etuberosum; assembly: GCA_029582245.1. NCBI lineage: Eukaryota > Viridiplantae > Streptophyta > Magnoliopsida > Solanales > Solanaceae > Solanum > Solanum etuberosum. The sequence goes on along the minus strand of JAJONR010003155.1, from coordinate 56,748 downwards.
TGTAGGGGAATATATTAAAAACTAGTACACTACAATTCATATTCAATTTTTTTTTATTGAATTAAAGTTTGATCAATTAAAGTTAGATGAATCAGTTACTTAAGTGGAGAACAAATAGTTTTGTAATAATTTATTATGCAATTTTATAAATTTTTGTTTATTTGGTAAGAATGAATAAACAATTGGACTATTTTAATAGTTTTACAACTTATGGATTCTTATGTTTATGAGAAAATATACAGCACAAAATTCCATATCGCATGTCCAAACAAAACTTCAATTTCATCTCATGATTTCATATTATGATATCATATCACGATTCCATATCGCATGGCCAAACGGGCCCTAAGCTAGCGTTTGGCCATAGATTCCCAAACATTTTTGGCAAATATTATTTGAGTGAAGATTTAGGTGAAATCTCACCGTGTGTTTGGCCATAGTATTTGAGAAACATATTTTACTTTTTTAAGAAATATAATCTATACCCATAAGTTTTAAAAACTATCAAAACAAATCATAAGTTTGTATTACATAGCAAGATGAACACGTCGACATAACAAGATTCATGACTTCCACAACAAGCCAGTTGGATTGTCGTTGCAACAAATAACAAGTAGTGTCCATGACACTGGAGCAATGTGGTAGTTCGGAGTGAGTGCAACATGCATCATTAAGTAGACGAAGCATATGACTTTGTTACCCTGAGCCGCAACAGCGTCATATCATCACTTTCATATTCACTGAATATTCCATCACTTCTTTGGTGTTTACGTAAAAAATTATGTAATACAACGCAAGCAACTACTATACAGGGTATTTTTGTAAAAGATCAAAGTTTAGTGCAGAATTTCAATTTTTAAAAGCTCCCAAATAATGAGATTTGGCCCAAATACTAGTTTTTTCTAGTATTTGGGTTATTTGCCAAAAAAATTTGCCAAATATTAGCAAATTGTATGGACAAACACTATTTGCCAAAAAAAATCCCAAATTTTATTTGGGAAATCTATGGCCAAACGGGTCCTAAATTGGAGTCCAGATTTCGTATATTCTCTGATTGAGAACCTATTACCGGTAAACCTCATTGGTATCTTTTATCACAAATCACAATAGATAGTTGGTCTTCACGTCATCACTTGTTCTTGGTCTCGAGAAGCAAGTCTCTTTCTTTAAACTGGGTTTTCTCTTTCCAGTTAAAATTAAATGCTAACATGCTTCGAATATTGGACTGGGAAGGAACCTAGGCTTTGGGCTTAGTTCAGAGTTCTGCCTTCTATGTTTTTTCCTGATTATCTAACTTGATTCCTTAATCAGGAAAAAATGTTACTCTTTGAGCATTCCAAATATCATATTATAAGTTATCTTTAATTGGTGGGGACAAATCTGTAAGTAGAAGCTCATGATAATACACTATAAGATAGTTAAAATATTCTATGCATTAGTAATGACTCTAATTATAGTAATTGATGTTCAAAGGCAAGATCACCCCACCCTATCTTTTTTTCTCACCAAATATCAAAAAAGTTCTCTTCCGTCTAATAACAATGTTATCCTTTTGTGTTGACGGGTGATGGAACCTGTTTGTTTGACTACCAACTACCAAGTGTTGACGAGTAAATACATCTGACTAGTACTCTTCAAGCATTACTCTTGTGTACTCAGTGATTGAAGGACCTATCAACTTGCATTAACTTCCCGTAGAACTAATAATTGTTTCTTGATGCAATTACTTGTTGGAACAGCAGAATGCCAGTTATACTTCAGTCATTTTTTAATTCATATGATATTTGAGCACCTTAAGCTAAAATTTAACTTTAAAAGGAATAATCTTTGAAAAGTAATATCAAAGAACTTTCATGATTTATTTACTTACTAGGAGATACATGTATAGCTTGATAACATCTCTTTCGTAAATTGTGATGATTTTCCAGTATGATTCTCAGGTTGGTAAGACATTGTAATTAATTTGTATCTGTGATATTTTATACTTTTGTATTCCCTGGGGCTTCATCTCAGTGGTAAGAGTGCAACACGTGATATGTGTGTTAGGCGCATGTCACGAGTTCGACCCTCTGACGAACTAGAAGCTTGGTACTCCTTTTGTCTCATTTAATGTGACGTACTTCCTTTTTAGTTTGCCAGAAAAACAGACACAATTCTCATTTTACACTTAATGGAATGATTTCTAGCCACAGAACTGTTTTTATAGTTTGTTTTAAACTACAAGTCTCAAAACTCTTACTTGTGTTCAATCAAACAAACTATTATATAAAATAGTATGGAGGGAATATTTAAGTGGAGATAGGCAGAGGTACACTGAGTTTCAAACCATGTACAGGCTCTCAAGGATTTCTCAGTAATAAAAAATACTTTCTTTTACTTTTAGTAGTATGCTTAGATACTTATGTTAAAATCTCCAAAAACATTTAAATCAATTTAGATTACTAAAACTTCTAATGTATTTTCATAATCCATTGTTTCATTATCTTTTATTATATATAAAATAGAAAATTTTAAAAATCTAGGATCTTAGGCCCCACATATCGTGTCTAACCTTTTAGAACATTGAATAATATTTATTAGAAAGAAAAAGAAATTTCGGGGTTTTGGTTTCTCGTATAGGAGAAAATTATTTTGCCGTAAAATTCTACTTTACTGATACAACATTACCATTTGCATTTCTTGCACAATTAATGCATACATAATTTATTTAGTTATTTATTATTTTATATGGGTAGAAGAATGTATTAATAGCAAAAACCGATAAGACCACCTAAAATGACAAAATTACTCTTAAAGTAAAGCACCCTTATTTTATAGAGTCAACATATTTTTCTTGGGTTTACTTTTCAGCTTTTCATAATAGGAATAAAACTCATGATCGAATTATAAAGTAAGAACTTCTAATAATTTTGAGTTTAAATACTAATATTTCTACATTGGTACTGATTATGAGAGCTAATTCTTGGTTTTGGTGTAACACAATTTAAGTTTTGATATATTAAAAAGAAAACTAAATCACACAATTTAGTTACAGTTGCCACATAAAAAATGCAATGTTATTTACTCCGATATCCTTTATCGAGTAAGATGTAAGATTACTATCCGAGCATAATTTTTCAAAGTGACTAACGAATGATGCTTAAATTAAGCAGTATTGACAAAACAATCTAGTTCAAATCCATGTTTTTAATTCCACAACATATATACAAATTTCGTGATACAATGATAATTATTCATGTATTATAATCTCTTGTGTAATTGGTTGTGAACCAAATATCCGCAAGATTTTAAACACACTCAGAAAGCGAAGATTGATTATAAACCCCCGAGGGCTTTGGTCTAGTAGCAAGAGCCTAGCAAGTGATATATGGGTTAGGTGCACGTCACGAGTTCGAACCCTGCCACCAAAAGAAATCTGGTATTTAAGTAGAGAATGGTAGAGGGGATTGGTTCCATTTTCCACCAAGTTTCGAACCGTACACCACCAACCATCAGGGATTTATCAGTTACCAAAACAAAAAATCAAAGTTCGATTATACTAAGTTACACCAAAACTAGTTTACAAAGCAGAAAATTGCTCAGGATAGCTAAAGATGAGTAAAAAGCTTACTTCGGCAATGAATGGCCACAATTTGCTCAACTGTTTGTTCAACCATTTCACCTGCCATGACATATAAAATGAGACAAATTAACAATGACATGATTACTGTATCAGTTTATTTCTTTCAATTGCGTGGAGAAAAAGTTTGCGAAAACACCAGAAATGCATAACCACTAAGATTCACAACTGACATTGATAAGATATGGAGATTACTGTTTATCAACACACTTTTGATCCCTTTTCTTGTAAATAATCATAATTTTTTCTGTAAATTACCCATTTCTTTGTTAGATTGTATTGTTACTCCATATTTGAGGGTAATATACTTTAAAAAACAGTCTAAATATAGCACATCTCCTATATGAGTAATACACTCCACTTGTAGGATTAAATTGGGTATGTTGTTGTTGTAAGTAAAACTGATCTTCAGTGTCTTCATTCCTCGAGAAAAAAACATTAGTTGTAACTAGATCACAGTGAAGAAAGTTGCCTTTTAGCTTTAAGAAGAAGGAATTAAGTGAATCTTTGTTCCTATCATAACGATAAGCTAACAAGGCCAGTTGAACAATATGCATCTCTTCAAAGACAGGAAGATTTTTCTGTTTGAAAATATATATATGAGGGCATTAATTCTTTGAGCTTTTCTTCCGAAGGTGTTAAGAAGATTATTCACAATTCAGTGAACAATTCAGCTTGAGTAAATGAGCTAAGTGACACAAGTACAAGGTCAATGCAATAAAAGGGAAAAATAATGAACTAAGTGTCATAAGAACAAGATTCAATGAAATAAAGGGCGAAACTGAAACAAGTAAAGCCATTCAACCTGTTCATAAACCGGGAATGATATCCATTCAGGAAAGTTATCGCCACAAACTTTCTTTAGATCATCCCTGCAGAGGCAGCCCATTACTTTTACATCTACTGCCTGTAAAAAGATGTAAAATATAACAAGGAAATGAATACCAGTCCTTCAGAAAGTACAAATGCATATCAGAAATTTGAATGTTGTTTGCAAGCATGATGATGAGGATGTAAATCTGTTTTTATACTACTTATAGCAAGTACCACAGGGAGCAATATCAGCTACCACCTCATCTGAGCAAAGTCAAGCATCAAGCAGCCAAATACTATCGCTTAGGCAGCAACCATGAAACACTCTATCCACATCAATAGCAGAAACTAACAAACATTCCACTATTAAACATATAGCTATACATCTTCTAAAGTAACACACTAACAAACATATCATTAGTAGAAACTACAACTTAGTCGCCTAACAGAATCACAAAATTATCACCATTTTCAGTGTGCTTTCCAAAATTGCTTCTCTGGTAAAAACTAAGATTTGTCACTAATACTAGCTACCTCACTTGTTAATCGCAATGAAGTACACTACAGGGCAAAGAGAAACAACCTGACAACAAAAATCTTCATCTTGATAATAGTAAGTAAATTGTCAAAGAGAACCTAAAAGGAAAAATTTCCATTCTCGGCCTGATACTTACCATAAGTATATTATTTGCCAGAAAATTTAGAGTTACAGAACCCTAAAAAATTGACTTAAAAGACAAACTATTGAGTATTGGAAAGAAATGGATCCAGACAGAGCAGAGTGGATACTGAGGATTCAAATAGCCAACCCAATATAGTGTATTCAAATGTTAGGATTGACGGATAATTGTAGTTATGACAAACTTGAAAAACATTATAATCTGGAGAATGGCAAGAATACCTTAGCAATTCTCTTGTTGCTCCTGTACCTCGTCATATGCTTCCAAACTGCCATTAACCCTATCCCGCAGATCATCCCCATCAGAATCCCAGAAATCAACCCCATTTCTACTTCAGATCACTTCAACCCAAATTCCCTAATAACATTGACACCTCAATTATCAGAAGAAAGAAAAAAAAATCCCAACAGAAAAACTAACAGAAACCCCAAAGAAAGAAAATAAACTTAATAACAAAGTTTTCAAGAATCAAAAATTTATTCCAAAACAAGCAAACCCCACTTCAAGAAAATATGTGGGTATGCACCAAAACTGAAACTTTTTGCTTCTCCGACAAGAAAATGATCACTGTTTGTTTCACTCAGAGGTGGGTCTCCACTAAAATGGTGTTGCTTGGCATCCCTTTCCTCCACAAAATCTTTCAGTTTAAAGAAGAAAAAGATAGTATCAAACTTAATTCATTGTGTACTTTAATGAAAATGAAGATTTAACGTTTTAAGCACTACATTTACTACCTACTCCCTATTCCTCAGGGCAGTCTTTCCTCTTTCTTTGCTTTGTCTCTCTCTGCAATCAATTTTCAGATTTGTCTTGACTTCTCATTTTCTTCTTTCTTTTGTCCGTTTTACTTTCTCCATCAATTTTATTTATTCACTCTCTCTTTTACGTGCCTCACAAAAAAATACAATTTTACCCTTTAAAAAAAAAATATCTATTAATAATGAAGATTTTAGTTTTAGAATTTTACAATATTTATATTTTTTTTAAAAGAAATTAAATTAATTCTATCTTAATTTTTTAATATTAAGAGTAGAACTTTTGGGTTTTGTAGGCATACCCTTATATTTTGGGGTCACCAAATTGAATGCTTGATACTTATCCATAGGTGATGATCCCCAATGATTGAAAGATTCATTTGTCTTTTGAAACTTTAGTGCCTACAAGTAGTACGTATGATATCCCTACCACTTGGAATTTTGGATCCTTGTTTGGGGCTAACAAGCATCTCTCAATCAATCAAAAATTGGATAAAAAATTATCTCAATAGAATGCTTACATGTATTCGCACATTAAAATTTATTAAATAATTATGTTCACGATTCACATGGGAAAGCATTTTGTTTTACTGATTTACATTGATGATATACTTTTTCTAAAAATGTTAAAATGACTTTCCTTTTCGATTTAAAGTTTCTCATTTATGAATTTTGACATATACATATAACACATATCTGTCGCATAGAGCACTTAAAAAATGTTATAAGACTCAAAATTATGCTATCAGTATGGCATGCACACTAATTCAAATCTTGCAAAATGAGAAAAAGTAACTCGAATCCACAAAGAAGCCACAAAAGTCTCAAAATCATCTGGAAGTTTTATTAGAATTTTCTTGGCTAAAGTAGATTTCTCCATGTAACAGCCTGTGGTAAATACAGGACAATTGAATGAAAAATGTGATAATTAATATGTTACAATACAAAAACCTGTAATAATTTGAATTAACTCCTTTTCTTTCTCTCATTTCTAAGCAATATATATGGATAGCTCCAACACTCTGAATCTGTCTTGGAACTAGGAAGTATAGTTTTCCACCTTAGACCAAATGCGACGCCAACATTACAAGTACAGAAACCGCGAAGAATAGTCCAGCACTGCTCCTCACACCACCGTTAGGGCTGCTGGTTACCACGGTGATAGGCGGTGACTCGGCATCTTCGACTGTGGATGGCGGTTCCACATAGGGTGGAGGAGGTGGTCGGTTGAGGCTCGGAGGAAGTCCTATACCATGCCCCACTTTGATATCGAATGCCATGCCATTCAGGCACTGACTCCCATCATCAGCATCAGAGAAATAGTATTGTTGGCCCTCGAGGGTCAATGAAACAGTGATTGTCATCGCTTTCCCAAATTCATTGCTGCCTCCTTGATACTGAAATGTGTCATCATCCGAAGCATAATCTGCGGTGCAGTTCTTATATGTGGTTGCATTGTATGTTTGAATAACTGTCTGGTTGGTGTTTGTATTAAATACTGAACACATAAATACAAAACAAATCAGAATTGCAGAAACTGTGAGCAAGTCATTAACTATGTACCGAACTCCATTTCATTTCAACTCACTACTACGTCTTATATTTCATCTCACTTTGAATCTAATCTTTCACAGCATATTTGGAGATAGTGGATCAGATGACGTGACTGAAATAAGAAATCACCCCATTATAATTAACTTCATCTTAAAATATCATATGAAGATTCAAGCAATAAAAGCAAGCCGGGAGTCCATTTTTCTCAAGTTACATATAATTTTCGAACTTTCTTTAAACAACATTTGTTTGAAGGATTATGGTGGCAGAACGTTGGCGGGATACTAATAAAATTTAGTTAGTTCATTTTTCTAGTTAAGAATAACAGTTAGTTCAATGTGATATTCTGAAAATTCTCATTTAACTATACCCATCAGTAGAATTGGACAATGCAACAATTTGTGGTCAAGGGAACATTGAACTCTCTATACTCTATGTCTCTACAATACTCAAATCTGTTTATGTTAGTACCACAGGAAAGAAAGAGCAATCTAGCAAAACTTCTCAACCATCATTTTACTCCACAAAGATATCTTTCTCCGACTTAAATGTGCATCCTCCTTCCATCAGAACCTATGATCCAACGCATATTGTAACTTCCCAGGCCAGTGGTCTTAAATTTATGTACTAATTTTCGAGATCTGAGAAATCAAAAAATGCAAGGCATAAAGTACAAGATCTATCAACAACAAAGATTGTGTACCACTGATCTACTCTACTCTACCAAACAGAGAAGCCTATAACATGAGATATGTGAAGAGATGTAGCAGCAGATATGCTTAGCATTCTTCAGCTTAGAAGCCATTAGGATTTCAGGATCACGGAACGTAAGACCTAATCAAATACTACAAAAGCTTATCAAACACCTCAAAGTAATTGGCACGAACCACACAAATTAAGAAACTTCTAATCTCTCAAGACTCTTCAGTCTTCACTAAGATCTGTATAACTTGTCCTAGATAAAAAGATAGATCCAAGAACTTAAGTCATCGAATGTAATGTACCACTGGACAATGATACAAACGGAACATAAATATGTATCTTCTTTGACATTAATACAGATCAGTCACGGTTTTTACTAATAGCTGTGATTATAAGTTCGTTAAACAAGTCTATCTCCCCCAAAATGCACAAGCAGATTCAATAATCCAAAAAGGAGTAATCTTTATCCAAAATAAAAAAAAATCACCCTTCTTTCCCTTTCTCTCCCTAAAATTGCTCAAAAACTCAGCAACTTCAAGAAAAGTTAATTAGAGTTTCTTGATTTCAGTTTTCGACTTTATGAGATAATAACTAGTAATCCAGAAATCAACTCTAGATTTGACTAAACCCATCAATCAAGAAACAACAATGACCCAAAAGGGTGCTCAAAAATATCAAAAAAGAACTCACCCAAAGTGTCACCAAGATTGAAGGTCTGTTTAGCAGCCCAAGCAGAGTAATCAGCAGAAGCCTTTTGAGTGTTGATGTTAAAGAACCAACCAGCTGAACCACCAACAGTATGGTTTGTATATCCGGTTGACTGTGAAGCTGCCGAGTTAAAGAACAGAGCCACCGGTAACAGGAATAGGAAGACCATGGAGTCAACCACCGCCATGGTCATGTGGGAACAATGGGCAGAGTTGTTACTACTAACGTTTGACGATCTGAAAAATAAATGTGAATATGGATTGAAGTTGTACTCGTGACATAGGTAAGGTATAGAGAATAACATGATGAGACGGTCAGACACGTAATTCTTTTATTATTATGCGACCACATGGTACTGGACCACAGCTAGTGTGGTGCTAAAAAGGGAAATGCTAAGTGAAGCTACTCTGTTCTTTTCTTAGAGAAATCAACGTAGAGCTATGCAAAAATTGAATCGATCAATAAATTAAACTGAAAAAAATGTTATTGGGTTGACAAACTTTTAATAATTTTGTAAAAAAAATAAAAATTGGGTTAGGTTTGTACTATTGAGTAAACTGATAACCGTTAAGACGATAGTGATTTACTACTTTATCTTTCATAAATATTAAATATTACTAATAATTTAACATAACTAAACATTGTATCCATACTTTACACTACTATCTACGCACTTCATAGTACTTCTATTTCACATCAGAAATTATATATTATGTTTTGGTTGTAACATGTAATTGTAGTCTTCATACTACATCTGGTATTATTGATGCAATTTATCATTATATTTCTTGTTTCACTATATCAAGCATTTACAGCTGATTTTCTTGTTTTACTGTATCGCATTAAATTGTTAGAGAAGTGAGGAGTCATATATTTATTTTATGAACATTTTCTTATTGAGTAAACCGAAAATTGAACCGTTAACGACCAAAAACTGATAAATCGATAAACAAATATCTTATTGATTTGATGTAATTAAAAATTGAAAATCGATAAATTGAACCGATAATATATAAAACTAATTGAACCGATCAACCAATGCACACCCTTAATCTCATGACATATTATTTTGTTTTTCGCCATATATGTTAGCACAAATTGTTTCTTGGAAAACAAAGTTTCTTATAAGAGAAACTTGCACAAATTTCATACATTTGGGGGCTAATTACATCATATCCCAAAAGTTTCCCCAATTACAAAAATTCTGAATTTTTCATTGCTCTGGGATATATTTCTTGGTTGTCCGATACATTACTTAATGGGAGGAATGTATTCGAGAGGGGATAGGGATGTATCAGATAGGGGATAAGAATGTACTCGAGAGGGGATTTTTGTATTTTTTTTTAAATGATAAGGAATCTTAGAGATTATGATATCTTAAGTTGTGTATTTATGTAATTTTTCCTTTTTTAATGCCAAAAAAAATCAGTTGATTAAATATGTTCTATTATTTGTCCAAATTTGTTGGCCTCAAATCTTTATTTTATTCGAGAAAGTGGTCCAATAAATTGTGTTTTTGTACGGAAGGTGTCTATGGACAAATAGTGCATCGGCTCTCACGGTAACTCAATTATTGTTTGTGCTGAATGAAAGTGAATATAGATATATTTTTTTAGTGCAGAATCGATTTTATGATTGTGAATTGTGCAGATTGATTTCTCTTAATGGCATATAGAAACATGATAGAAGAGGTTAGCTCAAAAAAGGAACTAAGTAAGGGCAAGCTATGATAATAAATATCAAAAAACGATCTGTTTTCCAAGTCAAGAAAAAACTCTAGTGGCATAGGATGAATTTTGTTTATCAAAGTATGATGACCCACCATGTTATGCATGCCACATAAGCGCCATGTAAGCGCCATGCCACAAAGTTGCCCATGTGAATGACTTACACAGGAGAAAGGCTTGTCCATATAAGTTCTTATAGAAGTTCGTAGAGTTTTTAGGATTTGCATGAAAGGTCCTTGGAATTTTCTAGCATTGTAGAAGATTCTAGAGAGGACTATTTTGTAAATATCTATGGACTTATGTAGCAATTATTATTTATACTTTAGCTCCTAAGTTAGTAGTATAAATAGAGGGGCATCCACCTATAAATTCACCAAGCAAAAATCAATACAAGTTCTCTACATAATTCTTCCTAAGAATCCTCTTTTGGTCTTTCTTCCATTCTCTTAGCGATTTTTAGAGTTTTAGGTTGACTTGGCATAGCAAGTTTGTGAGCAAATTGTCAGGTGCTGCACGTACACTTAGTAAAGATTAAGGATATGACAAAAGGCTACTAAATGAATGATTGTTCAATATATTTCTATCTAAAACAAGACTATTATTGTCAAAATATGGTGAGATATATGTAACATAAATGATAGATTATGTGTATAATGCATGCATAACTATTTTATAACTCAGAGAGAATTTTAAGATGTACAAATTCTGAATGAATTGGATATTAAGATGTAATGTTGCAAATAGAGTGCTTCTCTATTAAAAAAGTATATGAAAAAAATGAGAAGACACTTTCCACACAAGTGCAATGGAGAAAGATCATGTGTAACAATTTGTGAGCTTTTAAATGATGTGTAACAATTGATCTGTAATTAATATAGAATTTCACGCAATATTTGTATCAATTAAAAATAAATAAATAAATAAGTAAGGAGTAGCAAATAAATGAACTAATTGAGGGGGCGAAAAACTGAAGCAAAGACAAAAAAAGAGAGGTAAAAAAGAGGAAGAGCTGAAAGTCCTTCGCACAAGCAAATGATAAAAAAAAATAGTGCTGCCAAAGGGTTTAAACCCTCGACACTCACTGTGCCATTTACCAGATGCAACATTCAACATAGTGTTCATAGGGTGACAAGTGAAATATATATTCAATATATTATACTTATACACATATATATAAAGTTTTAACCGAGGTTAGTAGATGCCGTGGCACCCTCACCCATACACCAAGATCCGCCCCTGTGTCCATTGCCCACAATTTTTTTATGCTTGATAAGTAATAATTATCTCATTTGATAGTAATAAATTTTTTACTTATAAAAGAAATAAAAAATAATTATTTCCTTACCCAAGACAAAGAGAAGACTTGACTCTAAAAAAAAATAAAATAATTAATCTATCTATACAAATCAAATATCTTAAATACAAATATGTATATTTTTTCATGCTTACTCTTAATTAAATATTTATTTATTTTCGTGTTTATTATTATACTTCAAAACATAAAATTAACTCCATATATTAAATACAAATACAAAATTTTCACTTTCTTAATATCAATTTTTTTATTTTTTTTGTTGATATTCAGTTTAAAATTTATATTTTACGCACTCAAAGATAATAAAATGTGTACATTAAATCCCCTATTAACAATTCATCAAAATAACAAAAACGATAGATATTCAAAATAATTAATCTCAATGTATATTTTTAAAACTCATGACTTCAAACATAATTATATTTTAATTTTTTTTAAAGTTAACCTACCATTCAACTCTAGTTATTATAGTCTTATAAATAGTATTTAAATAATTTGACAAAGACAACATAACCTATCAAATAAGTGGATCAAGTTTTGAACTATATAAATTGTATATTTTAATTTAATCAATAGGTTAGTATATACTGTCATGATTAGTTATAACCACAATAAGGGGACATAGAAAAGATAAAATAAATAATAAATACCTAATCTACGAAATTCAACATGTAAATATCACACGTCCATATATATTATTTCTATCTACTTTTACTTTTATCAGATAATAACATTAATTAAATTTAATAAAAATTCTGATTAATAAAGATTTAAATCATTAATTCAATTTACTTGATACATGAGAAAAATTCAATGTGCTAATAAAATTTTGACCATTAAAAAAAGATAGAAGAAATAAATAATGTGTAATTAGGTACCCCAAACCCAAAAATAGAAAAAAGGAAAAAGAAAGAATATATTGAAAATTAGACAAATGGGCTGTTGAAAGCAAATGGGCTCTTTATTTGACTAATCGAAACCTTGGCTGGCTCAACTTTCCTCCTATTTCGCTTGCATTCCCCCACCCATCGGTTGATTCTTCATTTTCTTCATCTTTCAATCCCAGATATTGGATCAACCTTCAGAAAAGGTAAAATCTTGAGTACCATTTTGTTTGATCTTTTGCCTTTTTTGGGAAAAAATGTGCATGTTTCAAGTTTTCCAATCGTTGTAGTTATGATTCCATTTCCAAGATTGTATTTTTAAGCATTTGGGTTTGCAGAATGGAAGAGGAGAAACCCAAAAATACCCAGAATGAACTGGGTGGTGATAATGTAGATAATGTACATAGTAATGTAGACTCGAAAGGGATTGATTCTTCTTCAGCTCCTATGGTAGATGCTGAGCTATTTGACATTGTTTCATTGAAAGATCAAGATAAGATTATTGGGGGCTTAAATCAATCTCCAGGATCTGATAATTTAAGAGGGTCTTCAGGTGGGGCTGAGGACAAGTTTGAATTTTCCTTAGGGAAAATCCCATCTGGGGATGATTATGTAGACATTGAGGTGCACCATGAAAGCGATATTTTGAGCCCTAATCCTGATAGGCAATTTATGGATACAGACGAAACTAGACAGTCTTCTTCTTCGATGGATTCTGCTTTGTATTCATATGGGGATGATGCGTATTCTCCATTTGGATCACCACCAAAACCTAAGACGAAACATGTTGTGCCAAATGTGGAACCAGAACTCTTGCATTTAGTAGACTCTGCTATTATGGGAAAGCCTGAAGGATTGGACAAGCTGAAAAATGTTGTAAGTGGTGTTGAGAGTTTTGGAACTGGAGATGATGCTGACTCTATTGCATTTCTGGTAGTTGATTCACTTCTTGCCACCATGGGAGGGGTTGAGTGTTTTGAGGATGATGAGGATAATAATCCGCCAAGCGTGATGTTGAACTCTAGAGCAGCCATTGTGGCAGGTGAACTCATTCCTTGGCTTCCCTCCGTTGGGGACATTGCAGGTCTCATGTCACCTAGGTCTCGCATGGTTAAAGGTTTGCTTGCTATTTTGCGTGCTTGCACTAGAAACCGAGCAATGTGCTCTACAGCTGGTTTGTTGCGTGTCCTGCTGCATTCGGCTGAAAAGATATTTTGTCAGGATTTTGCTACTTCAGAGCCATCAAGATGGGATGGGACTCCTTTATGCCTTTGCATTCAACACTTAGCTGCATATTCTCTTAGTGTAAGGGATCTGCATGGTTGGTTTCAAGTAGTCACAAAAACACTTGCCACCAAGTGGGCGGCTCGTTTATTGCTTTCTTTGGAGAAGGCCATGAGTGGGAAAGAGTCAAGAGGTCCAGCATGCACCTTCGAATTTGATGGTGAAAGTTCTGGCTTGCTGGGTCCAGGGGAGAGTCGCTGGCCTTTTACTAATGGATATGCATTTGCCACATGGATCTACATTGAGTCCTTTGCTGATACTCTAAATACAGCAACTGCAGCAGCTGCAATTGCTGCCGCTGCAGCTGCCACGTCAGGAAAATCATCTGCGATGTCAGCTGCTGCTGCAGCCACTGCACTGGCTGGGGAAGGCACAGCTCACATGCCACGGCTCTTCAGCTTCTTGTCAGCTGATAATCAAGGGATTGAAGCATACTTCCACGCCCAATTTTTGGTGGTTGAAAGCGGTAGTGGGAAAGGAAGGAAGTCTTCTCTGCATTTCACTCACGCGTTCAAGCCACAGTGTTGGTACTTTATTGGTCTTGAACACTCTTGTAAGCAAGGGCTCATAGGGAAAGCTGATAGTGAACTGAGGCTGTACATTGATGGATCATTATATGAGAGTCGACCATTTGACTTTCCCCGAATATCCAAGCCGCTTGCATTCTGCTGTATTGGGACTAATCCACCCCCAACTATGGCTGGCTTACAACGTCGTCGTCGTCAGTGCCCTCTGTTTGCTGAGATGGGCCCTGTATACATTTTTAAGGAACCAATTGGGCCAGAAAAAATGGCACGTTTAGCTTCTAGGGGTGGAGATGTGCTTCCTTCTTTTGGTCATGGCGCTGGCTCACCGTGGTTAGCAACAAATGACTACGTGCAAAAGTTGGCTGAAGAAAGTTCTGTTCTGGATGCTGAAATCTCAGGATGTCTTCATCTTCTCTATCATCCTGGCTTGCTCAGTGGCCGTTTTTGTCCAGATGCTTCTCCTTCTGGTTCAGCAGGTTTGACAATTCTGTTACATTTACAGCACATATCAATATCAATTATGATGTCCATTATCTCTAGATCATCATCACAAGTTTACAAAGCTTGATGCTTTAGAGTTGCTAGCATTGATCATATAACCTTAATAATTAGACCATCCTACGTATTTCCTCGTTTTTCTACATTTAACTATGGGGGCGTTTGACCATGAAAATTGTCTCGTATTTGAAAAAAATAGTTTTTGTTTTCAAAGTGAAAAGTGATATTTGAAAGTTGGAGTTGTGTTTGGCCATGAATACAAATTGGAGTTGTTTTTGACTTTTTGTGAGTAATTTTGAGTGAAAAAAGTGAAAACAACTTTTTTTCTAGCAAGACCCCGGATGCGAGCTCCATTTCATCCACCGTGCACCAATTCAGTCTGTGACATCATCGCCAATCTCCTCATTTTCTTGGATAATGGACCCACACTACTTGAAACTTCCTCTTTTTTGGATGGTCTGTGTTCACACCTCATTATGTTCACACCTCATTTCCACACCAGCCTCATGCATTATGCCACTGAACTTGCACACTGTAGGGTCTGTCTCCAAACCTCTAGTTTATCATTAACTCCTCCGCGTGTCTCGTCAATCAAAACTATGTCATCCGCAGATAACATACAACATGACACCTCTACTTAGATATGCACGCCAATTCATCCGTCACCAAGACAAATAAAAACAGGCTAAAAGTTGATCCCTGGTGCAACCAATCACAACTGGGAAGTGCTCCGAGTCTCTTCCTATTGCCTTTACTGTGGTCTTGATTCCATCATACACGTCCTTGATCACCCTAGTGTACGCCACAAGTACACCTCTAACCTCCAAGTATCTCCTTATAACCTCCCTTGGGACTTTGTCGTAAGCCTTTTCTAGGTCAATGAATACCACATGTAAGTCCTTCCTCTCTCTATACTGTTCCACTAGTCTCCTTACAAGATGAATGACTTCTGCAGTTGAGCGCCCCAACATGAAGCATGAATCCCGAATCGATTCACGAAAATAGCCACACCTCTCATCACCCTCATCTCCAACACCCTCTTCCAAACTTTCAGAGTGTGGCTATAGTTGTTGCAATTCGGAATGTCATCTTATTAAGTTTCATATTTTAAAACATAATATTTATTTTGGATGAATGAGTGCTTGACAAATGTTTTCTGTACACAAATTGAATCTGATACCTCTTTTATCTCTGGCCCTTCCTCTTTATGTCTTTCTTTCATTTGGTACAAAGACATGTAAGTAACCAAAGTTTATCTTTTTTAACCTAACATGTTCATTTTGTCTAGTCTAGATGTGGCTTGAAGAATGTAACTGTTGTCTATTTATTATTGTTAATGATGCTGAATCGTTCAGGTGTGCTTCGAAGACCTGCAGAGATTCTTGGGCAAGTCCATGTTGCAACAAGAATGCGCCCAACGGAAGCTCTTTGGGCATTGGCCTATGGAGGTCCCATGTCCTTACTTCCTTTGGCAGTGAGTAATGTGCAAGAGAATAGCTTGGAACCTCAGCAAGGTGACCTTTCTTTATCATTAGCGACAACTGCTATTGCTGCTCCCATATTCAGAATCATCTCTAAGGCCATTGAACATCCTGGAAACAATGAAGAGTTGAGCCGTAGAAAAGGTCCAGAAGTCCTGTCAAGAATCTTAAACTACCTTCTACAAACTTTGTCTACCCTTGATGTTGCGAAGCGTGATGGAGTCGGGGATGAGGCGCTGGTAGCAGCAGTTGTTTCGTTGTGCCAATCACAAAAGCACAACCACACACTCAAGGTGCAGCTTTTCAGTATGCTTCTACTGGATCTGAAGATTTGGAGCTTATGCAGTTATGGTCTTCAGAAGAAGCTTCTCTCTTCTCTTGCAGATATGGTTTTCACAGAGTCATCTGTGATGCGCGATGCCAATGCGATTCAAATGCTTCTAGATGGCTGCAGGAGATGTTATTGGACTATTCGTGAAAGTGACTCTACCGATACATTTATGAATGACGAAACACGTCCTGTGGGTGAAGTAAACGCGTTGGTTGATGAACTCTTAGTTGTTATTGAACTCCTAGTTGTGGCTGCACCTCCTTCGCTAGCTACAGATGATGTCCGTTGTTTGCTTGGTTTCATGGTGGATTGTCCACAGCCAAATCAGGTAACGTGCAGTTTTTCATATATAAGTATGCTGAGTGGTGGGAAGTTTCTAGGTTAAATAAGTGCCTTGTTGCTCTTTATAAGAAAACTTGGACTACTGTTCCTCGTTGGTGTCTAGTTTTGACGGCTTATTATGTCTTTGTTTTGAGCATTGATTGACATATAAATCTATTATATTAAGTATTTATATTTTCTTAGTCACTTAAGAATACTCTCTTAGTAGTTTTCTCAAACTTTTTACTCTGTTGTATCTTTATTCTTCAAAGCTTATCAGTTTTTTCACACCGTATTCTTTTGTCGCATGTGATCTTCCTGTTTTGTAATTATTAACTTTTTTTCTAGTTATCAGTGTCTCATCTCAGTAGCTTTACTTTTAGACGCTCACACTGTTCGATGATACTAATATTTGAATTTGCTCATAATTCTTCTATTTTAAAAAGTGCAAAAGGACTAATCAAATAAGTTCTTATGGTTTTCTTACTTGTTTTAGTATCCACAGTATCTTATTCATAATGGTACACATTATAGGCAATTATCTATTAGGGTGGCTGGTGTTTGCGATGGTACTAGTTGTATTATTTTAGTTCCTTGTTTTTTATTTTTATCATTGTTTATTATTGTTTTTAATAATCTATCCTAGTATGTTGTTTATGGTGTTTCGATTATCACATGATTCTATCGTTGTTTAGGCTCCTCTCTGGTATACTTTTGCGCTGTATCCTTGTTATTTGCTATATTCTCTTTATTGTCTCTTTCTTCTTTATACCGGGATTTGTTGCACTTGAGCCGAGGGTCTTTTGGAAACAACCTCTCTACCTTCACGAGGTAGTGGTAAGGTCTGCGTACATTATACCCTCCCTTGACCTCACTTGTGGGATTTCATTGGGTATGTTGTTGTTGTTGCATGTATCATGTCCTAAAATTTCGTACAATTGAGTTAAAAATATTGTAATTTGGTTTACATAGTTGGAAAAGAAAGAGGAACAACTCTAATAGCATAAAGTAGTTTTCAAGAAACACTTCTCAATTTGAATTTTCAAATTTTGCTCTTTTTAGCACTCTTCCATAAAATTTGTGCCATTTATTTGATACTTGACATCTGCCGAAAACTTGACTGAGAAAGTAAAAATGAGCTAATGAAATCTGTCATATTCTTTTCATCATGCACATGCACTAAATTCACCAGTTAGCTAACTAACTAAGACATTTTCTGCTCTTTTGATACAGTCTTAAGACCTTTTGCACTTTACTATGTGCTGTAATCTTTCCTCCAAAGCACCTCTGTTTTTTCTCGTTCCTCAAAACATATAAGATGAGGCTGGTATTATCCTCCAAATACCCTTCTAGTCTTAGTCTTTTCTAACTGTATCCACTCCCACAGCAAAATAACTCTTTAAGTAAAGGCATGACATTTTCCACTAATGTTCAGGAACACTTCCCACATATGGCTGTACAGTGAACAAGAGGTGTTTTGTTGTCTTCACTCCCTTCTCCACACAAGTAGCATTTACTACCTTCTGTATACTGGGGAATAAAATCTTATGTTTAAAAGAGAACTTTCTTGATACTTCATTTTCTTAATTGATACTTCCCAACGGATGTGCCTTACTTTCTATTTGAGTCTAACATAATACTTTTGTTATTTCAGGTTGCCAGGGTGCTACATCTCATGTACAGGTTGGTTGTACAGCCAAATATGTCCAGGGCTCAAACCTTTTCTGATGCATTTTTATCTGGTGGTGGTATAGAAACACTTCTTGTCCTATTGCAGCGCGAAGTTAAGATTGGAGATTGTGATGATTCATCCACTGTAGATCATAATGCCACTACTGCATCAGCCCAGGAAGCTGAACTGGATACTGAGGCACATTGTCCCATGGGAAGTAGTGAAGTTGGTGAAACAGGATATACAAAAGAAAGAGAGACAGGTTTGAATGCAATGGAATCTGTACCTGAGTCCTTCAATGGTGCGGGCACCACAATTTCCACTAGGTCTACTATTGAAAAGATGCAGTCACTCCCAGAGAATGCATTTCTAAAAAACTTGGGTGGAATAAGCTTTTCAATAAGTGCTGAAAATGCTCGGAATAATGCATACAATGTTGATAAAAGTGATGAAATTGTGCTTGGAATTATTAACCTCTTGGGTTCTTTAGTTTCATCAGGCTATCTGAAATTTGGTACACATGCTCCCCCAGATGTGACAAACAACCTTTTGGGGTTGCTTGAAGGAGGGGGTACCATGTTTGATGATAAGGTTTCCCTTCTACTTTTTGCATTACAAAAGGCCTTCCAAGCAGCACCAAATAGGCTCATGACTGGCAGAGTATACACAGCTTTATTGGGTGCCTCGGTATTAATATGCTTTTCCTCTTGATATGCTGCTTCTTTAGTCATTCAGTTCCTGCCATTTCTTCTATTTCCTTGGATAATTTTCCTTTGTGAAAACCAACCACTTTATTTTTTTTTCTGTGTGAAACCCTCTTAGTATGTTTCTAGGAAAAAATCCTTTCTTCGCTGTGAAATAGAAAGATAGTATACTGTTTGCGTAGGAACAGATGCTCAAATAGATGAAAGAAACTCAGTGCATTGCATAGAGTCCCTGCTTGAAGATGTTATGCATAGTTACAAACATATACATGACCTTTTCAGCTTCTCGCTTTACATCTGAAATAAATTGGTGCAAAAACTAGATACCTCTTTATCGTTACTGCTGTTTTTCTTTTCCCTTTTTCTTGCCTATCCTGTTTAGATATGTAATCCAGAGAATGGAAACCGTAAATATCTCAAACATTTAGAATAAAACTTCCGTTATGTGTTTGCCCTGGGAAGTCAACCAAGTTTCAACTCAGACTTCATATCATCATGCATTTCTGTAATGCAATATCTTGGTATGATGCACTATGTGGTAATAGATAGCTCTCTGGCCTCTGGTGGTTTTAATAGTTCTGGAACAAGTATGTTAAGTGATGGAATTGTTTTATATTGTAATCAATATGAGGGTTTATATGTTTCTCGGCTTTGCTTAGAAAGGTAAAGAAGGATCCCTTCTACAGCTTTTTCATCCATTTGGATGGAAAAAACTGCATAATAATATTAGTCCCTTTAGTTGTTCAAATGATGATATCAGTGAGGATCGCTTCCCTTTTTATAAAATATGATGTTAATGAATATCTCGTGGAGAAATTATACCGTGTATAGACTATCAAATAAGCCATGTTTTCTTTTCCCAGATTTGATAAGGTACTTGCATTATTTTATTTACTACAAGTGTTTTATGGAACAAGGTGGCATCATGACTTTGCTTTCATTAGTTTTTGGAGATTTTTATGCCAGAGTAATTTTTTTTTGATAAGTAGATTATATTACTAGCTTTCCTTTTGAATAATTTTCTTCTAGCACTTTATGTACTGTACCGTTAATGTCACCAATATAACTTTCTTAATTTATGGTTTATTGAGTAGAATAAGATTTGATAAAATGCAAACATATGAATATAATCTGCTTAGCAATATTAGGGCTGTGTACCTCGTGAGTAATAAATCTGTATTTAATCACGTGATATTGATGTGGAAATAAGTTTTAGACCTTTCTTTACACCATGAGTTGAATTCTTTTATATTGGAAATAACCAGTTTTCAGGTATCTAGACAAAGTTTATGCCATGATCAATATAGGTGTTCCCTAATCTTGTTTTTGGGCTCATATTATCCTTTTTGTGATTAGTTTTGTTGAATGCCTCACTGTTTGGATTTTGGATTTCCTCTCCGCTAATCATTCAGATAGTCACTTTATTATTTATAGATGCATGAGTTTTGGGGCTATACTCTATTTACCATCGAGTTTTCTGCTCTAGGCAGTCTTTCAAAGATAAAGCTGAAGATTTTTTTTCTCCTGATGTAGATAAATGCCTCGTCAACAGATGAAGGATTGAACTTCTATGATTCTGGGCATCGGTTTGAGCATATCCAACTTTTATTGATTCTTTTAAGATCACTTTCATATGCACCAAAGCCATTGCAAAGCCGAGCATTGCAGGTATTGAATCATGTCCCTTTTTTCCTAATAACTTATACACCTTATCTTCTTTGTACTGAAGCGGTCGTAAGCTCTTGGCACTTCATTACCATTGGGTGGGTGTTCTAAAGTTTGTTCTGGCTTGAATATTTAAAATTGAGCATTTGGTTATCGGTTGGTTCTGAGTTCATTATAGAAAATTTAACATCAAACTTTAATATCGGAACTACTTCTGTTGAATAAGGCAAATATAACATTGTTTCCGACTCTTTTTGGCTGAACAAGGATCTTTGCGAGTATAGGCTGTGATAACAAGTTTCACAATTGTTTATGATAACAAAATACAACATACCCAGTGAAATCCCACAAGTGAGGTCTGGGGAGGGTAGATTGTATGCAAACCTTATCACTACCTTGTGGAGGTAGAAAGGCTGTTTTCGAAATACAATCTGCTCAAGTGAAGAAAAAGGTGACAATGAAGAAAAGATAGTAAGCAACAAGAAAATGGAGCAAAGTCTACCAAAAGGGAGCAAAGACAACAATAGAATAGTGCGATAATCAATAAACAACATATTAGGACATATTATTGAAAACAAGAATAAACAATGCTATTTATCAAAAAACAAGAACTACAATAAAACAACTTGTAAAATGGCAAACACCAACCATCCTAAGCAAGACAACCATACACTACCTACTAACCTACTATCTTAATACGGGCCTGCTATCTTAATACGGGTCCTCTACACCTTCCTATCTAAGGTCATGTCCTCGGTAACCTGAAGCTGCATCATATCCTATCTTATCAGTTATCACCTCTCCCCAATACTTCTTCGGCTTACCTCTTCCTCTCCTCGTAGCCTTTATAACCAATTTTTCGCACCTCCCACCGGTGCGTCTATGCCTCTCCTCTTGACATGTCTAAACCATTTCAATTGCGCTTCCCTCAATTTATCCACCACAGAGGCCTTCCTAATCTTATCGCTCTTTATATGGCCACACATCCACCTCAACATCCTCATCTCCGTAACATGCATCTTTTGGACATGAGAGTTTTTGACTTACCTTTGAGTTTTGGTGGTACCTTTTTATGACACAAGACTCTATAGGCAAGCCTCCACTTCATCCACACTGCACCAATACGATGCGTAATATCATCTTTGATGTCCCCACTCCCCTGAATTATAGATCCAAGATACTTGAATCTGTCACTCTTGGGGATATTTCGTGTGGCAAGAATGTTACATAGTTAATTGTATACATTTTGATTTGAAGAGGAACCGGTAAGGTCAACTAATAAGCTCTCAATAAGTAATTCAAGAAGAGGAATCAGTACAGTCAGCTAATAAGTCCTTGTTTTTTGGATCTAAGTACTCTCTCCATTTCAATTTGTTTGTTGTATTTTGACTTGGCATGGAGTTTAAGAAATTAAAGAAGACTTTTGAATCTTGTGTTCATAAATTAAAGATATATAAAATATACCAAAAGTAGCATCATGCACAGGGTGCACAGGGCTGTGGTTCAGTGGTAAAGGAAGAATAACATGGGATGTGTTGTAGGTGTATGTCACTAGTTTGAACCCTGTTAAGGACTACAGTTTGGCATTTGAATGGGAGAAGGGTAGTGGGACATGTCCATACTCCATAAAGTATGAACCTGTGCGTCAACTGGGCTGGGCCAGCTAATCCGCAGGGAATTTTTCGGTTGTCAAAGAAAACAAATAATGAAAAGTAGCACCATTTTCCTAAAGGGCCCACAAAAAGCATTCTAGTTCTGTGTTTCTAAATAGTTCTAGGTCAGGGACAGCCGGACTGGGGGTTACCTGC
Organism: Solanum etuberosum; assembly: GCA_029582245.1. Lineage (NCBI taxonomy): Eukaryota > Viridiplantae > Streptophyta > Magnoliopsida > Solanales > Solanaceae > Solanum > Solanum etuberosum. Next base: position 33,700 of record JAJONR010003155.1, on the reverse strand, counting down.
AATTGGTAATGGCACAGCAAGGGAGGAGTCAAAAGGCTGGCCAAGGTTGTGTTCTTTCGAGAGGACGAGGTTGGCTTGTTAACCGAGGGCTTGCATTGCGATGGCATTGCCTTTGGACTTGGACATCACTTCAACATCTCTCTGCTTTTTTCCAGCCCGAGTGAATGCATATTTGCAAACACCAATCCCCACTCAATAGGGAAATTCAAAGAGGAGAACGAGGACAGATGACTACCGCTAAAAATCATTTATGTTGCTTGTTCTACCTGACCAGCTCACTTAAGCTTTATTCATGAAGAAGCCATAGCCTACCTCGTGCTAAAAATGTTACCATGTTCTATAATTGTGTTGCAGTAGGGCGATGCAAAAATAAATGATTTGCATCTTCAAGCTCCCTAGCACACATGTGAAATCTGCAGGGTCAGGCAAATATTATGTACGGCAATCTGGCTGAAGCTGTCGAAGAGGAGCTTTGTTTTCCAAATCATCTTCCATTGCCAGTTTTCAGTAGGACACTTTGTTTTTAATGATGAACTGTAGCATGATTTAACAGTCGAAGTTGCCTCTTGTTTGTACCCCATAACAAGGAGTTGGGATTCAGGAGGCTGTTCATTAACGACTCCCAGCTTCTTTAGAATTGAGAATATCCTGTCAACCTCCAAATCATGGCAATTCCTTCTAAACCTTAGCTCCAATCCATAATTTGTCTTTCATTGTGCAATGGTAGTAGTTACATTAACAGCAAGATTGGACAAAAGGGGAACTTATCTTGGGGATGTGCCCCAACCAAGCATCATGCCAATTTTTTTACTAATTATCATCATCCTCTTTGAAATTGCATCTGGTAATAATTTATCTCGGAGGTTCCTTATTTGCATTGAAATGTGTGAGAAAAGAGGATTGGAGATAAAAGGGGTCTGGCCCATGTGAGGGCTAGACAAGAGAAATTGTTTTCTTTACAACTCTATGTGGCCCTCAATTTTTTCTAGAACATAACAAAATCAACATGATTAATTTTCTGCCTTTCATTTTCTTGTTTGTCATTTTTGTACCTGGTTGAAGGGGGAAGACAAAATTAAACCTGCTCAAGAGCAAGAATCCAAGGAGAATTCAATCTTTTTCTTTTTGAAGTTGATGTAGGAGGGAGAAGGTCTTAGTTTGTAAGATATTACAGACCTGCAACATTTTTGTCATTCATGTTTTGACTTGTTGAGTGGTCGGTGGGATTATTTTGATGACACCTTCACCTCAATGTATTGCCTTCATATATTGTCTTTTTTGAACATTCTCTTCATGTCTCTCTCTCACTTCAATTTTCTGTTTGGTTTCAGGATCTTCTGATTATGGCTTGCAGTCATCCGGAAAACAGAATCAATCTAACCAAAATGGATGAGTGGCCTGAGTGGATATTGGAGATCCTGATATCTAACTATGAGGTAGCATTTTTTTACTGTTTCACAAAAAATACTTTGCTTTCATTATTGGAAGTCACTGTAAGGAGTGATACAAAAAGATTATGTTATGTTTTCACTTCTTTGATACTTTTTGTGCATGTTGCCTGTCGTTTTGCATTGTTTATGCACCTGTAATTCTGTATACAGGAATAGTTTCCCATGTGGTCACTGATACAGGAATAGTTTCCCATGTGGTCACTGATACACCTTTTTTGGCTTTGTTAACTTAAACGTGATGCTCATAGGTGGAACTACTAAATGTCTCTTCTGATACTTCTTTTCCCTGTGAAGTAGTGGTTAGAGTGAGCTTTTTCCATTATCAGCAGAGGCTAAAAGAAACGTAGATATTCTGACTTTGATTCTTTGATCTTTCTGTGACAGACAGGAGCAAGTAAGACTGCTAACCCAGGAAGCTTGAGAGATCTAGAAGACCTCATACACAACTTCCTTATAATTGTGTTAGAGCACTCAATGCGCCAGAAGGATGGATGGCAGGTAAAATTTGGAAACCATTTTATTTTCTCATGTGACATCAAAACATTTAGAACATAGGTGTAGCACCAGTAGGATGATAACTAACAGAGTGTATGCATGAAGATGGAGAATAATAGGGTGAATGATTCTATCTGTGAGGTGAGCTAGCACTACTAATAAGTATGATTGAATGAATAAGATATCTTATTACGAGAGCTGAATGGATATGTTTATAGTCTTGGAACGATCATGTCAGTCCTGGATTCTCAACACATTCTTTTAATTCTTGGTTGCTTGGAGTGGGCATGAAGGACTCAAATAGAGACTTGTTTGATAGATATATGGCCAAAGAGAAGGTACTTGTTTCATCAAGACCAGATGCTGGTGGCTCACATTCTTCTGGAGACCTTGGTGTAAGTTAGGGATCCAATATCTTTTGGATTTATCTTATCTGCCAATGGAAGTGGGAAGATAGAGACACTAGTCAGGTTTCAGAATGTTCTGAGTCATAGTTAGCCCTTTGATAACTAGCCTTGTGGTCCGGGGCTCTAGAGTGTTCTCTATAGCTCCTCCTTTGTGCAGGTGAGACTGTGGCCTCTTTCATGAATTTCTCAGTGCTTGTTCTCTAATTAATTTCTGTTTCCTCATAGCTTGAAAATGTTAGCACTCTGCAGATAGCTCCCCTCAATTTGAACAATTCAAAAGAATCACTGTCTGCTCATTAAAACTTCACTACCTGATTTTCAAGGACCTTCCATAGGGATTTCACGATGTTGGTTGGCTACTTCGACCAAGTCCCCTCTCTTGCCTGAAATCTTATAGTGCTCATCCTTCCCCTTCTTTGACAGCAGCAATTTAAAATCTTCTGCTACTCTCTGTCCTAAACAACTAAATTCTGTTGACACTGCCACTTTTATCTCTCTATTGGTTTTTTTTTTTTTTTTTGAAATCAGTAACTTTGTATCATATCAAGGATCAAAACTCTTTCTATTGGCTTTCACCAACTAAGTCCCTCTCAAATGTCAACCATGACCTGCTTATCACAGCCTTCTGCCCTGTTAAGACTTGAAAAACCAAAACCCTCCTATGGGTTCTCGACTGGCTTATACTCATTATCTCTTCACTCACATAAATTGATGTATAAGAACCTTTATATTTGCAATACCAGAACGAGCAAATGCAGTTGGCTACTTTCAAATCACTTAGCACTTGACGACTGCTCCTTCTGATTTTTGGTTATGAGTCATCTCCCGGTCTTATTTTCCTTTTGTTTCAGACTTTCGGGTGTTAAATTGCTTTGGTGTTTTATATCTCTTGCTTATTGGCCTGATAGGATTGAGGAAGCGTCAGTAACTAGTTACGACTAATTTATATATGTATTTCTAAAGCATTTTGGTCTTCGTTTTGTCCCCTGCACTGGCCATTCTCCTATTTTATATCTGCATTGAACATTTCATTTGATATACTTTTTTTGGACAGGATATTGAAGCTACAATTCATTGTGCAGAATGGCTTTCCATGGTGGGTGGTTCTAGCACAGGAGACCTGAGAATCAGGTACTAGCGTTTACAAGTTTGTTGAATAGATCCCAGTGTTTGATTTTGCTGCAGTGATTTTCCTCTCGGCAAAGGTCTTTTCTTTCGAAGTGCTACATATTACTATTAGAGTACTAGAGTGAGACCATCCCCCTTTTTCTGTATAAATTTTCTTTGTATTGAATAATTTAGAGTATGTTATTAGATGTACTTTCATGAATAATTACCCTGGTTATTGCAATTTTCAATCAGTTTAAATGAAGTAGAATGGAAATTTTGGGTTTTGGCTTTGCACCTCTTATAAGATTATGATAGATAGTTAATGTACATAGTTAAGGTGTATATGGTTATACTTCGTATTGGTCTTTCACACCAGGAAAACATGATTATGTACTTGGATATAAAAATGACTTAGCATAAGTCAATTGTCTTCACGTGCCTTTATTTCTCACATGATATCAGAGTTTTGGTTAAAAGTTCCTCACTTTGCTGAAACCAGCAACATATGGGAGAGGAAAGGATAGTCACTTTGAATATTTCTGGCGACTTTCAGACCCACTTGTTTCATGAGTTTTGTGCTGAACACCATTATTGGATATGTACTTTTGGACTCATTACCCTGCTTATTCCATCACAACATTGTTAACCGATTGTCTCCTTCAATTCACATGAGCTAAAAAGCATTAGGTCTTCCTGACCTTGATACCACTGCTTGAGGATGACAACTTGGATGTGTAGACTTTTTTGGACTTTTTTCAGAGTGTTTGTCCTGTCTATGATAGTGCTTTTAGGCTGTTATTAAATCAGGTAACATAACCTGTCTGGAGATATTTTTCCTCTGAAGCACCATTTTAATTTTTCTTGTGCTTTGTATGATAAGTGGTCTGTAAAGACAGCATCTTATGTTTCTATCCAAAGGCAATTTTGGTGTTCTCATTAGTTTTCAATTTTGCTTACATTACATCCCAAGACGTGAAGAGTCGCTGCCCATTTTCAAAAGAAGGCTGTTGGGAAGCTTGCTGGATTTTGCTGCACGGGAGTTGCAAGTTCAGGTAACCTTGTTCTTCAAGCTCTGGTCTCTATGATGAAAGCTGAAAACATGACTTCATAATTCTTTTGTTTTGTTTCCTTTTCTTCTAATGACTTTTATCTTCAGTATGATATCAGAATGACCTGCTCCAGTGTTTTTTTTGGGTCAAATTAGGTTTTGGGCCTAACTCACACCCCAAAAGCTAGCTCAAAAAGGAGGAGGATTGCCCAAGCCTTATAAGGAGTCCAGGGATCACATCCCTCACCATTGTGGGATTCTTTCCATTCATCACCCCCCTTCACGCCCAGATCCGAACAATCTTTATCCGGGGATCCACTGTCCAGTCTGGTGCATCTCCATTCATGGACCGGGGTATTTCCACCCCTCTACAACTGTCTGGGAACCTGGGCCCCACACCGGATCGGGTCTGGCTCTAATACCATGTAAAGAAATGGTTCTTGGGCCTACCTCAACCCAAAAGTTAGCTCTTGCCTCTTGGGGTTGAGCGAGGCCCAAGATCCTTTTCTTTACATGGTATCAGAGCCAGGCCTATTGGGTCTGATGTGGGGGCCCTCGGACCGTGTAGGACAGTGGGAGTTGTGAATATACTCCCGGTCCATGAATGTGCATGCTCTGGTCCGAAAAAAAGGGTTTGGGCGTGTGTGTGATGAATGGAAAGAACCCCACAACGGTGAGGGATGAGATCCCTTAACTCCTTACAAGACTTGAACAATCCTCCTCCGTTTGAGCTAGCTTTTGGGATTGAGTAAGGCCCAAGATCCATTTCTTTACATTAGGTCTTGGGCCTAACTCACACTATGTGTATACAGCCCTATGTAATGGTAAATCAATAAGACCTAGGTCTTCAATTGAATCTGAGAATTCCTTCATTGATCTATCGTCACAATTCAGTCTCTCAGTTTTAAATCTGCAAATGTTGAAGTCATCACCAATCACCCATAGCCCTTTTGCTGCAACCAACTCATTCACAATTCCTCTTTCAAAGCAGAGTGTGAATCATAGAAATGAAACCCTAAAAAGACCCACCTAAAATCTTCCTTTAAGCTTTCAAATAAACAAGAGAATGGAAACAGTCCCTGTTGTATCCCTTAGCAAGTCCACTGTCTTTTGTCCCAAATTGTTATGATGCCCTCCTTGTACCAGAGGCTTTAAGCTCAGCCCAGTTGCACCATCTGTTTCTTCAATTTTTGTTTCCTGTAAACATAAATATCAATTTTCCACCTCTGAATAAGAGATTTCAGGGTGATCCTCTTCTCCAACTCATTTCCCCCCCTCACATTCCAGCTGGGAATTCTTATCTCATTCTGATAATGCTTTGTGATACCTGCCCCTCAATTGTTTGTTTGTTTGTTTCTTAAGCCACATATGCAGTCAACAACATCATTATCTGCAGTCTCACATTGTTTATGGATGGATAATTGGTCTCCTTATATGGTCTTAGATGATCCTCACTTCATGAGCTAACTTTTGAGGTTGAGTTAGGTCTAAGGTCCAAGGTCCATTTCTTATCATGGTATCTCCAAACCCATCCTATTAATTGGTTTACTCGGTGTTGGGCTCTCATGTTGTATTGTCTAAATTCCAGCCTGGACATGTGGATGTGTCAGAAAGTCCCACATCGGCCATGGATGGGGTAATTGTTCTGCTTGTATGGTTGGACAATTCTCCCCTCATGAGCTAGCTCTTGGTTGAGTTAAGACCCAAGGTTTATTTCTTTATAGTTTATAATCACATGAATTAGGATGGAGGGAGTAATTGAAGTCTTAGTTTTCCCCAAATTCGTTGCCTTTGAAGTTAGCTTGAGCATTGGTGTCACCTTGATCCTTTTCGAATTATTTTAATTTCAAAATCAACATTGTTTTAGGGCCTCACTGCCAGTTGTGATTTTTGTTAAATTCAGAGTAGTTTTCTGTTTGATAAGGCAAAGTAATAATATCAATGATGCACCAACTAGCTATCCATGCAATAAAGAGAACTACATAAAAATTCTAAGAAGAATCTGTATGGAAAGAGAGGATTTGCATGTTGCGCTCTCTATACACTTGAGTATAAATTATGAATATAGCATAAATATGGTTGCTTGTCTGTTAGCTTGGTGTCACTGTGCTCCTTATCAAATATAGCAAACTTATTTTTTGCCCCTTTACTGTAATTAAAGTTTTTGTTATATTCTGATAATCTGATAGAATTCATCCTGAACTTTTCTGCATCTCGAGACATTAACATTTGTGAAACTACAACAATGTCTACATCCAGCTTTTCTTTTTCTGCAGACTCAGGTTATTGCCGCAGCTGCTGCTGGTGTGGCAGCTGAAGGGTTGTCAGCTAAGGATGCCAAGCTGGGAGCAGAAAATGCGGCTCAACTTTCTGTCGCCTTGGTAGAGAATGCCATTGTGATCTTAATGCTTGTTGAGGACCATCTGAGACTGCAGAGCAAACTTTACAGGACTGCACGTGTTCCTACTGGTTCTGTTACTCCTCTGTCAAATGCTGTGCATGTAGGTAGTCAACCTGCCAGTGTAGTTGGTGGAGACGCTCTTGACACTGTAGCTGATCATAAATCATCCAATAGCTCTGGAAGAATGTCACTTGATGTATGTATTTATAGACTTATGTTTTGAGTTTAGGAATTCCTCTTCTTCAAGTATTATCTGTTCCTCTTTTTATTTTATTTTTAAAAGTACTATCTGGTCATATTAGTCTGCAGATCTTTTCTTTTTCTATCCTCTGTGATGTGCATATTTTCCTGGCAGTTCTGTTGGAGTTTGTTCCGCTTCTAGGTCTTGTCTGCATCTCTAGTTGTTTTCTGTTTCCTCTGTCTTCTGTGGTTGGTGCATTTTCATCTACACCTACACCTACATGTAATTGTTTTGGAAAATCTTCAATCTCTCTGCTAACTGGGTTAAGACTGCAAGTGCAATTCTCACTTGTGCTTGTAATGCTCTCTATTTTGTTTGTTGCCAGATTTATTGGACAGACCATATTGAAATGCTTGTAACAGTCTACTATATTGTATTTGGTTTCTTGTTCATTGAACTTAGTTTACTGATGCTGGTTTCAACTAGGTTCTTGCATCAATGGCTGATCCTAATGGACAGATATCTGCAACTGTGATGGAGCGGCTAGCTGCAGCAGCAGCTACTGAACCTTATGAATCTGTTTCTTGCGCATTTGTGTCATATGGTAGCTGTACCTTAGATTTAGCTGAGGGGTGGAAATACAGGAGCCGATTATGGTATGGAGTTGGCCTTCCCTCAAACACCTCGGATATTGGTGGTGGTGGCAGTGGTTGGGAAGCTTGGAATTCTTCATTGGAAAAAGATGCTGATGGAAACTGGATTGAACTTCCTTTAGTAAAGAAGTCGGTTGCAATGTTAGAAGCACTGTTGTTAGATGAGTCTGGACTGGGTGGTGGTCTAGGCATCGGAGGAGGATCAGGTACTGGAATGGGAGGCATGGCAGCACTATATCAATTGTTAGACAGTGACCAGCCTTTTCTTTGCATGCTGCGAATGGTGCTTGTCTCATTAAGGGAGGAAGATGATGGTGGAAATCAGATGCTAATGAGGCATGGAAACACAGAAGATGGGACGTCAGAGGGTTTTCGTAGACAGACTAGCAATCTTTCTATTTTAGACGTGAATGCTCGTATACCATCAAGGAAACCACGATCCTCATTGTTATGGAGGTATCAATATGCTGATCTTTTTTGAGCTACTCAATTTTCCTCTTTCTTCTTTTTGTTTTTGTGCCTCTTTTTTTTTTTTTTTAGGTTTTGCATATTCACAAGACTTCTGGTTAAGGTACCATGAATCGCATGTGAACCTTAAGGTGACTTACTAGTGTGAGAATGAGATCACTAAAAGTTTCAGATGCTAAAACCGCTTGAAGCAAAAAAAAAGAAGAAAAAAAAGACTTGTTGATTATACTATGCAAGGAATACCTATTTATAGACATGCGGTACAATCTAACATTCTAATTTCATACCAACACTTACCACTACACTATAACTCTTAACTTTTTAACAAATTTCAATTTTTTTTCCAGAAGTAATTTCTATATTAACATGCTATCAGAGCAATGTGATGATATGTTAATTGCAATAACTCGTCTTAAAGAAAACATACCAAATATCTTCCTTGATATTGGTGTAAATTTATACCCATAAACATGTAACTTGCCTAAATTTCATAACATGCTTGATTAGTAATTGTAATATTTATTCTGCTATCTCTGTCTATGCCAATTCGATTCCCACTCATAACTCAATTTTTTGTCGACAGCGTGCTTTCACCAATTCTCAACATGCCTATTTCTGAGTCCAGAAGACAGAGAGTGTTGGTTGCCTCCTGTGTTATGTTCTCTGAGGTTAGTATTATATCTACCTAGTTACTTGTCTGAGTCAGCAATTTATAGGGAGGTTTAAGATAGAACTCTTCCGTTCTTGTAGTTTAGCTGTACATTATGTTTCTGATGCTTTCTGTATTTCGATTCATGTTTCTGTCACCCATATGTTGCAGGTCTGGCATGCTGTTGGTAGGGATCGAACTCCTCTAAGGAAGCAATACCTAGAGGTTATTTTACCACCTTTTATTGCAGCCTTAAGGAGGTGGCGACCCCTCTTGGCCGGAATTCATGAACTGGCAACTGCAGGTGGTTTAAATCCTTTTGTTGTTGATGACCGATCATTGGCTGCAGATGCTTTACCCCTTGAGGTAGATATATTAAACTTCCATGTACATAGTGATGAAATTTCAGTTCTAGATTTTACTGTTAGTCTGTAACCTTTTTTGAGAGTTGGAGTTTGTCAAAAAAATCTTGAATAAAGTGACAAGTTCTTTACAGTTATCATTATTATTGAAGTATTTCTGTTAATTAATTAGAATCTGGCACATTTCAGTTACCATCCATATCTGCAGTTTTTTTTTTTTTGATGAAGTAAGGTATTTCATAAGAAGCATCAAGCAGATGCAGAATTACAGAATAGACAAAAGGGCTCACAGAGAGCATAAACAAAAGTTGTTAGCTCCTTTACAATCTTCAAACTAGTACTAGAGAACTAACAAAGTCAAGAAATTGTTCAGTGCTAAATACAGGGGTTAAATTAGCCCAACTGAACAGCATAAGTAAACATCTAGCTTTAAGAGAGTGGTTTGGAGTTGAGATCCTATCAAAATATCTACGGTTCCTTTCAGTCCATAAACACCAAAAAATAACTCCAGGGATCATCACCCAGACTTTCTTGATGGACTTGTCAACTCTCCATGTATTCCAGCTTGCATAGGCTTCTTTCACATATTGTGGCATGACCCATTGTAAGCTAAAATGCAGCAGAACATATTCCATAGAACCTTGGCCACTGCAAAGTGAAGGAGCAGGTGACTGTTTCTGTGCTATTCTGACACATATAGCATTTATTATCCAGATCGAGGCCTCTTTTGTTGAGATTATTTTGTGTTGAGCATGCTTCCTGGAGAGCAATCCAACAAAAACAGATGATCTTGGTAGGCATTTTGGTCTTCCAAATAAGTTTTCAGAGCCAAATTTCTGTGATCTGGTTCTGACAGCATATTTGATGATAACAATTTTTTACAGTGAAGGTGTTGTTTCTTCCTTATACCGGTCTGTCAGCACAATTCTCATTCGTATTATATTTTTCCACACTAGCAAGTAGTTCAAGCCTACTTCCCATCTCCCAATCCTGCACATTTCTTCTGAGCATTACATTCCAGTTGTTGACACATCTATTCTGTGCAATTGTCGAGTTTTTGTCTTGAGCAATTTGGAACAGGTTTGGGTAGGCTTCCATGAGTGGAGTGTTACTTAGCCATCTGTCACTCCAGAATTTAATATGTGAGCCATCCCCTGCTTTGAACCATACCTCTATAGAAAATTCACTCCACAACTTGCTAATGTATTTCCAGGGGCCAACCCTGTGGGGTGAATTGGAAGTTTTTGTGCTCCATTTATCCCTTCTTTCATGCTTAGCAGCAACATCTTCTTTCCTGAGACTAGAGTCGTTTGTACTAAATCTCCACAACCATTTCATGAGCAAGCTTTTGTTGTGAGAAGCTAAGTCTCTAATGCCCATACCTCCCTTGTTTTTCGGTTGTTTGACTTTGTCCCTTTTTTTTTTTTTGAGAAGGTAACATTTGACTTTGTCCCATTTGATGAGATGAAGTTTGTGAGAATTGCTATTTCCTTCCCATAAGAAGTCCCTCCTAATCTTGTCCAGTTGATTATGGATCTTGCCAGGGATGGGGAAAAGTGACATGTAGTATGTGGGTATGCTATCAAGCACACTGTTGATAAGGACTAGTCTTCCTCCCATTGATAGATATTGCATCTGCCAGGAGGCCAATCTTTTTTCAAATTTCTCTATGATCCTATTCCAGATTTCAACATTCTTGAATTTGCTACCCAGGGTATGCCAAGGTAGGTGGTTGGAAATGTCCCAATAAATAATCCCATGATACTTGCCAGCTCTTCAATATTAGCGACATTGTTGACCGGATACATTATGCTTTTCAGCACATTGATATGCAATCCTGAAAGAGCTTCAAAGAGGAGGAGAGTAAGGTTCAGGTATAACATTTGGGTTGAGTCAGCCCCACAGAAAATGAGTGTATCATCAGCATATAGTAGGTGTGAGACTGTGACGGAGGCCCGGGATTGGTACCTACACTGAAACCTTGAATCCACTGCTCATGCCTGGCCTTTTCTAACATTTTGCTTAGACCCTCCATTGCTATAATAAACAAAAAGGGAGAGAGGGGATCCCCTTGTCTGATTCCTTTCTGAGGACAGAGAAAGCCCACTGGTCCTCTGTTAACAATGAGTGAGTGTTTCACAGTTGAAATGCTAAATTTGATCCATCTAATCCACCTGTCTCCAAAACCCATCTTCTTTAGGATAGAAACAAGGTAAGATCAGTTGAGTTGATCAAATGCCTTCTCAATGTTGAGTTTGCATATCACACCAGGTTCACCACTTTTAACACTCCAATCTAGCACTTCATTTCGTATCAAAGCTGCAAATGAGTAATTCTGCTTTTGCTTGTACAGTCTTTCTTTCTTCAGCTACTGAAGCATTGGATTAGTGCTGCTACATTTTGTTAGTCAGTTGCTTCTGAGAACTTACTAAAATCTTCTGTATATGTTAATCTCCAAGAACTAAGATATTCTTTTTTTCAGGCTGCTCTGTCTATGATATCCCCTAGCTGGGCTGCTGCTTTTGCATCTCCACCTGCTGCTATGGCACTGGCAATGTTAGCTGCTGGCGCTGCTGGAGGGGAAGCTCCAGCACCAGCAACAACCACACATCTAAAGCGGGATTCTTCATTGCTAGAGCGCAAAGCAGCTAGACTTCATACGTTTTCAAGTTTTCAGAAACCTATAGAGGCACCTAGCAAATCTCCAGCTATTCCCAAGGACAAGGCGGCAGCAAAAGCAGCGGCATTGGCTGCTGCACGAGACCTTGAACGCAATGCAAAGATAGGATCAGGAAGAGGTCTCAGTGCAGTGGCAATGGCTACATCAGCACAGCGACGGAGTAGAAGCGACATGGGACGCGTGATGAGATGGAATGTTTCTGAAGCCATGGGAACAGCGTGGATGGAATGTTTGCAGTCAGTTGATACTAAATCTGTTTATGGGAAAGATTTTAATGCCCTGTCTTACAAATTCATTGCTGTTCTTGTTGGAAGTTTAGCTTTAGCCAGAAACATGCAGCGATCAGAGGTCATCTTCATACACTTGCCACTAATCTTTTTCTCTGATAGGTCCATAAAACTGGTCTCAATGACATTGTTGATTTCATTGTATGATTCCTTGTTTGTCTATGTGGTTATAGGTTGAGAGGTGGTCACAAGTGAATGTAATTGCTCAGCACCGCTTGTATACTGGAATACGCCAATGGAGAAAACTTATCCATAGCTTGTTAGAGATCAAATGTCTTTTTGGCCCATTTAGTGATTGTCTGTACAATCCTCAGCGTGTATGTTACTTGCTGCTTTTGTTTTATTTGTCTGATCAAGGGCTTTACAACTCAGGATTTAATGACTATGTTTATGAGTAGGTTTACTGGAAGCTGGATAATATGGAAACATCTGCAAGAATGCGGAAATGTTTGAGAAGGAACTATGGAGGGTCAGATCATTTTGGTTCTGCTGCAGATTATGCTGATCATACCGGATTAAAAGAGGGGGAAGATCAAACAATCAGTTCATCAAAAGCCTCTCTTTTGGCAGCAGATGCTATTTCCATTGAGCCAGTACACGAGGATTATGAACAGGAAGATGGTTCCAACTTGGATAGTAAGTTAGATGACACAGAACATCATGGTGACATTCAGAGAAGAATGTCTGGAACTGCTGAGCAGCCACTGCAGACATCTTCGGAATCTGGAGACACTCCAGTTACTAACCACCATGACGTGGTGCAGAGTCCTTCAGCAGTTGCCCCTGGTTATGTTCCTAGCGAACATGATGAAAGGATTGTCCTTGAGCTACCATCATCAATGGTCAGGCCGTTGAAGGTTTCTAGAGGAACTTTCCAAGTAAGTCTGCATATACAAAATATGGTTTCTATGAAATATTTCTTTTTACTAATAGACTTATTGGCTTATTATGTATAAGCTTCTAATTTTCCAATGATTGACATTTTGAAATGCACGTCTTTTGAAAATCAACTGCCTTAATGAGAAGGATGACTGGAAATTCGGTGGACTGAAGAAGTTGTGCATTCTATGTAACCATCTTAGTGCCGCCTTTACGTGAATAATATTTGCATATTACTGAGAAAAAAAGGAAATGTTATTGTACTGAAGAAGGGATTGAAGGTCAAAAGAGTAGTTGCAAACTGGTGAAAGCATTTGAAATCAAAGTTTTCCTCACCCCCCTGCTGTTGGGACAGAGCTGCCATTGCTTTTTGGGTGGGGTGGTTTCGAAAGCATTTCATCCAGTTAGTTTCTGAGTTGTAGAATTCTCACGGACATGGTATACTCCTGATACCATGGGAACATTTCATTTGCTTAGACAGTTCATAAAGATTTAAATGCACCCGTCCTGTAAAGAGATCCCAAAATTATGGTATGATGTCCCATATTCATAGAGCACTACTAGGGTACTTTATAGATATTAGGAGTCGCATGGACCAGAACATGAAGAGCCATATCGAAGATACTAATTGCTCGGTGCATAAATATAAACTATTCGAAAAGATATATTGCTATTCTTTTTAGGTTGAATGCTTATGATTTTAATTGATAGAAATACTATCAATTTTGTAGGCTGAAGAATGCACTTGTTTCTTTTTCAAGTGCAAAACACCTTCCTTTTTTTTTTTTTTTGAAACTCAAAACACCATCCTTTTTCTGTCCTCGTCATATGATATAGTCTTAGCTGCCAACCTGTACTTGAACTGAGTTGTGAAATTCTCTAGCCTGTCATCTACAAGTTTCTAGTGAAATCATGCGTAGCAAGAAATTTGCCTTTGATAACTTAGGTGATGGACATTGGTCTGTAGACTGTGTCAGGCGACCTGCTTCCGTTGTTTATGACAATCATACGGGCAATGCAAAATGGTTAGACCCAATAGAATAGCTGGTGGATTAGAGATGAAGAGCTGCTTTGTTTTGTCTATTATTTTCTTTCCTTTTGTTATACAAAAGATCCTCCGGATATATCCTTAGGTAGGAGGTCCTATTTTTTTGGGCATTTGAGATCAAATTTTCATTTTTTATTACCCAAAAAAGGCCTCTATGTATACCTTAGCCCATTTTATGGCCGAATTTATTATTATGCCCGATAAAAATTTAAAGGGTCAGCAATGTTTATAGGGCTCATCATTTATGACTAGTGGTTGCCTACATACAACAACTGAACTTTTTTGGGACTTGGAACCAGCTATGCAAAGCTCACATAGGCGGAGCTCACATTTAATGATTCGAACCATGCTGTAGACAAGCATGGTATTTTTAAGTGAAGAAAGATAAAGGGGTGGTCCCATTATCCACTGAGTTTTGAATTGTGTGCCACCGACCCTCGGGGATTTCTCGGTGTTAAAAAGATTCACTGTCTCCTTGGTAAATAAGCTGTTTGCATGTATCTTTATAAGTTTTTGCAGACTTTGTTTGGATTCCAAAGTTTGCCGTTGTAGGGAACAGATCAATTTTTTTGAGTGAGGACAAAAGTTTGCTAATCTTCATCTCAACACAAGTTAAAGTTATTTACTTGAAAAGTGTTTTCTTGTGCCAGATTACAACGAGGAGAATAAATTTTATCGTTGATAACATTGAGATCAGTGTGGCTGGGGATGGTCTTGATTGCAGCAGTGAAGAAAATGTGAAAGGAAAGGATCGAAGCTGGTTGATCTCTTCCCTTCATCAGATCTATAGCAGAAGGTGAGGGTAAACTGAATTTCTGCTTAAGATCTATTCAAACAACACAAGGACAAAGTTATCTGAAAAAACCCTCAATTGATTACTGTTGTGGTTCAATTTGAGATGCTCATTCCCATTTATCGTTTTTACTATTTCATAGACCTTCTACTCTGCTGGTTGAGCAGACATTCAGTTTCTGTTTTATTGTAGAGACGAGGGTTTTCTAGTTCGTTGAGACTAGGTTACTGTTATGATTTTAACAAAGACTAGAATAGATATCCAAACCATAACAAATGGAGAATAGGATTCTGATGTTTATAAACATAGAATTGGTTTACATGAATAAATCACGAATGTCAAGGAACATATTTTCTTTGATAATGTATTTCATTTGGTTGGAAGCTTGAAAGACGATTCACATTGTTGGAAGCTTGGAAGGTGATTCACATTCTTTTACATGTTGGTAACATTTCAATCTGGAAAAGGATTTGCAAGCACTCTTACACATTTCAGTCACATTTCACAATGCTGCTCCATTTGTAAAAAATTTAATAGTCACTTTTACTTTCCTAGATTCCTGCTGTCTCTTTTGTGATTTCCCTCCCGGAGGGTTCACTTTATGGACCCCATGGGTGTTGTGAAGTGATTATTTCATTAATCTATCTGAATTTCTCTGGAAAAAAATCACATGATTTTGTCTACTTAGAAAGCTGTCTTCTTTCTGCAGCGGCCATTTTGCCTGACTTCTTGTCTTTACAGATATCTTCTAAGGAGAAGTGCATTGGAATTATTTATGGTCGACCGGTCAAACTTTTTCTTTGACTTTGGGGTATAACCTTGTACTACATTGTTATGATTACATGCTCTTATTTTCAAATTTTTACTTCTTCAAGAATTAGGTTAATTTTCTTGGTTTTTGAATCAGAGTACTGAGGCAAGAAGAGATGCATATCGAGCTATTGTTCAAACTCGTCCCTCTCATTTGAACAATATCTACCTCGCAACTCAGGTTTCTACTTCTCTGTAGCTTATTCATCGGTCTTTGGCATGTGAACAAACTTTGTTCAGTTAGTTTGCAATAGTCTGTGTGGGCTATACTTGACACATTGACTTGTATCCATATCCATCAAAATTTCACTGGACAAAAGACTTGAATCTTCATGGTCAAACAAGAGATTCTGCTTTCTTTAGCATTCACCAATCTTCTATCCCATTATATGTTTATGCCACTTCTCATCTTGCAGAGACCTGAACAACTTCTTAAACGAACTCAACTCATGGAACGTTGGGCTCGCAGGGAGGTATGTTAGAAAATGAAATTTCTGTTTATATCTATGTATATGAGGAAGCGGTAGAAAGAATCGTAGCATGTAACCTGAGATCTTGAGGCAATTGGTGAGATGGGTAGAGTAGTCAGAACATTAAAACCTTTTGCAAATCCTTATACAGCTAATGTGGAGCAAATGCATTTTAAACACCCATCCACACATGTAACGCACACATGGATTGATGATCTCTCCTTTTCTTTTGGATTTCTTTCCTTTTATCCATCTTCTCTCTCTCTCTCCCCCTCACCTGGTTGAGAAGACGAAGTAGCTCAACAGACTGAAGAATGCACATGTAGCAGAGAGTAGGCTTCGCAGGTTGAAGAGGTAGGCGTCTGGAAAAGAGAGAGTAGTGTCAATAGGTCAAGGAGTGGGCTTAAACTGTTGTGAAAAAATAGAGGCTCCACATTTGACTGTATACCATGTGAAAAGAATCTATGCATTAATGTGAAACTTAAGGTAATTTAGTGTTACCTTTCCCAAAAAAAATATTAAAAAAATTAAAGGCAACGAGTGGAATAGCCCAAAGCCTCTAAGAACCCCTTAGACAACTACAGGAACCAATTATATAATATAGCTTAACATCCCCATCATGTATAACCTGATTTTGGGATTCACAGGTGAATTTTGTTGTGGACTTGGTAGTGTGAGTATGTGCTTATCAAAGGATAGTTACAATGTGAAAGAATGTATTGATACCACTTGATAGAACCTAAGCATCTGACCAATACCTTAAGCCAATGGTTGGAGTAGTTCAAAACCTTATAATAAACCCCTTTGGGAATTCCTTCATAATTAATGAGGGAGAAGTGCATTTTCTGAACATATATATCTGCAATGCCTTGGTTTCAAGTTCTCGATTTCCCTTTGTCAAACTGATTCATTATCTGCTCATCCATATCTTTTCAGATCAGCAACTTTGAGTATCTAATGCAGCTTAACACACTGGCCGGACGTAGTTACAATGATATTACTCAGGTACCATTTTCTCATTGTGAGGGCTCAAGAGGAATCACGTGCTTACTTGATCAGTTCCCTTTCGGTTTTGCAGTATCCTGTGTTCCCCTGGGTCATTTCTGATTATACTTCAACCGACTTGGATTTTGCTAATCCATCATCTTACCGGGACCTCTCAAAGGTTGGCATATATTTCATGTGTCAAATCATCTCCAGGTTATTGTATGATTGACATAAGAAATGTATACTTGCAGCCAGTTGGAGCATTAAATCCTGACCGATTAAGGAAGTTTCAAGAGAGATACTCTAGTTTTGATGACCCTGTCATCCCAAAGTTCCACTATGGCTCACATTACTCAAGTGCAGGAACAGTATGTGCTTGTTCTTTCATTTGGTTGTCCTTAGCCATTTTAAACTATTATCTGCGATGACTGTACCACTCTATATTGTCAGATATCCTGAATGGTTTAACGTATTAGTAGCATATTTTGAAATGTTACCATTTTCATTTAGGTTTAGCAGTCTCATGATTGTTAATTACTTGATTGATTCAATATGAATAGACAGTTATAATGCCAGTAAATAATACTCCCTCCGTCCATTTTATGTGGCACCCTTTCCTTTTTAGTCCATCCCAAAAAGAATGTCACTTTACTATAATTAGAAACAATTTAACTTTAAAATACCCCTTTTACCCTTAATGAAATGATTTTCAACCACACAAATATCTATGCATTGTTTTAGACCACAAGTTTCAAAAGCTTTTTTCTTAAACACCGTGCCAAGTCAAACGGTGCCACATAAAATGGGACGGAGGGGGTAATATTTATAAGTAGCCTCAACCTCAACTGCTAGAATCTGTTTCAACTAATGTCCTATTTGGTATCACGTAAATGCTTTCCTTGGCCTAATTATTTAGGATGTCAAAATCATCAAGAACTATGCTTTACACCAAAATGAGATGAACAATTCTGTCCTATTATAGTCATAAGTTGTTTCGTTCTTCTTCCTAATCCAGTATCACTTTCTTTTATCAATATTAAATGTTAATTTTTATTGTTGGCTACTTATGATTATCACCAAACACCCGCCTATGCTCCACCCTCGCCCCCTGTCATTATACCAACTTTTGTTCAACCAAACACCAAGAAATGATTTTGCGAAATGGTTCTCTTTTGTTAAAATTTATTCTCATGGAGAGCGTTTAATGCCATTACAAACAGGTAAATATCACTAGAAGTCCTCTTTACAACTTAAAAGTCATGAATTTCCCAAACCTTTTGTATTATAAATCCGTTTGCATGCTCTTCCATGGCTAGCAGCACATCCATATCCATTAGATCACCCCTTGGGTCTTGGTGTAGGAGATTTGACATGATTGTTTTCCAAAGAAATAGGAACTCTACCTTTTTATGATGAAATTGTTGCAATCCTACATTTTTTTCTCTGTTTATTCATCTACCAGATGTTCCATACACTTGTCGGAACTAGGGACGAGTTCCATAGTTCAAAGGTCACCTTGCTATGGTTTAGCATATGATTGATACTGCACCAATTTCTTTCCACTAGAAGCACCAATTAATGTGAATTCTCCTCCTTTCTTGAAGTTGTTTATTGTCATTATTCAGTTCCAAGTGGCTGCTGTAGGAAAAGTTTTAGCCTATAGGGGGCATAGCTGGACCAGTTCGATTTGTATGTTTGCTGCCAGTATCCCTCGTAATTAAACCATGGTCAAAGGACTTCAGTATAAAGATCTCGTTAGCATACTAATCAATATTACCACCATTGCTAGACACTTCCTATTGTACATATGTCATAATGTTTTGACTCCTTTTATATGAAGCATCAGTTAAAGGGATACTGTGAATGGTTCTTGGTGTTTGCATTGCACATCTGCAAGACTGCAACACTATCTGAAGAAAGGAAACAGTCTGATTATCCTTTTATGGTCCTTAAACCTGCTGTATATCCTTTATCTCCTTGATGCCTTTTCAATACAACAACTTATTTCATAAAAAAGAAAAACTAAAAAAACTGCTGTATACTTGAATGTGCGAATGATCTTTTCCACCTCAGGATGATTAATGACTATTTGCTTCAACAGGTCACTCAAAAACTTAAGCAGAGCTCAACTTGATGAACATAAAATTTTATGAATGGTGGAACAATAAAGAATATGAGTTTTATTATCTTCTTCAGCGTTAGAGAATATGAGTTTTAACGAGTCTGTCACATTCAATGTATACTCGATCAAACAATCATCTATCTGGAGATGCATGCATCAGTGTTATCAAAGGCGCGCTTTAAGCACGCTTAATCCCTGAAGCGAGGCTCAAAACATGTTGAGCGCTTCGCCTCGCTTTATGTGCGCTTCAGTGTCTTCATCAAGGTTCTAAAACATACTTTTCCTTGCCAATGAGCCTCTTATGAAGAAGTGACACTAAACAATTGATATTTTTTTTCCAATTCTTTGGTCATATATTTGTCATTCATGTTTATAATTATTAGTCTTGGACTAAACATATATATTTGTGTTTTTTTCTCCCTTTGCGCCTTTTTTCATTAAAGCTCACGCCTTTTTGCGCTTTTCGCCTTTGATAACACTGACATGCATCTTCATTGATCTCTCGACTTACTAACACTTTTGCATATTTACTTTTTCTGACTCGGTTTGCTTCATAGATTATTCCACCTCTATTCTTTATTATATGTTGAATATGCCTCACTTGAGTGTGAACATAGTCAGCAGTAAATTTACAGATTCTGTTCTAAGCCTTTGCTATGAATTTTATGTACACCAGGTGTTATATTATCTAATCAGGCTGGAGCCCTTCACTACTCTATCTATTCAGCTCCAAGGTGGCAAATTTGATCATGCAGACAGGATGTTCTCAGATATTGCTGCCACTTGGAAAAGTGTTCTTGAGGAGATGAGTGATGTTAAAGAGTTGGTATGAACTATATTTCTTCTGCCACCTCACTACTCTGTTACAATTTGATTATATTATCGTTGTGTATACTTTTGGACTATCTCTCGGTAATTATGGTCAGGCAACCTTTGTGCTTTCGATTATAAATTGTTATCATCTCAAAAGAAAATTGAATGTTATTATTTGACATACTCAATTCTTGAGATAAATGTACTGCCTCTGTTTAATTTTATCCAGTCCTGTTTGACTGGGCACGGAGTTTAAGAAAGACATGAGAGCTTTTGGAACTTGTGGTCTTAAACATGACAACATTTATGTGGCTTTAAAACTTTTAAAACTTAAGTTGAACACGTTATAATGTTATTTGGCTTTAAAAGCGTGTCTCTAAGGGTAAAATGGGAAGCAAAGATAAATTATTTCCAATTTTAGGAAGGGGTCATTCCTTTGGAGCACACTAAAAAGGAAATAGTCAACTAACCACTTTTATATCAAGTGGGTCCTGAAGTGAAATGATAGATTAATTTTTGTTTTTTGTGATATATAAAGTGACAAACTATTCCATTTTGAACGTCAATTTGGCATGTCCTGGAAAGGGTAGTAAGATTAAATTAGAGACAGAAGATGCAGATAATGCTTTCCGCTGCTAATGATTTGTTATCTTTTGCTGTTTCTGGAGTCAGTTAAAGCTTTTGCTCCATGTGCTCATAAATTCATAATGGGATATTGTTCTTAATACCTAGGTTCCGGAGCTATTTTATCTTCCAGAGATGCTAACAAATGAGAATTCAATTGAATTTGGTACGACACAGTTGGGAGAAAAGCTGGGTATGAAATACAGTTTAATTGTATATAGCAGCATACAGAGCTAAATTTTGTCCTGGTCTTCAACTGTAATCATTTGTTTCTCATCTCTGTTTCAGACTCTGTGCGGCTTCCACCTTGGGCTGAAAACAAAGTTGATTTTATTCATAAGCATCGAATGGCACTTGAGAGTGAGCACGTCTCTGCTCATCTACATGAATGGATTGATCTCATTTTTGGGTAGGTTTTGTCTGTCTTTCACTTGGAAAGATCATTTACAGAGTTCAGTTTTGCTTAGGTTTTGTTATTGCTTTCCTTGAGAATTTGAAGTCTGCCTAAGTTGTTTTGGGTGCATTAAAATTGGGTATTTCCATTAACTGTTGTCTTTTCTTTTCAAATAAAATTCTTTGCATATTCAGGTATAAGCAACGAGGAAAAGAAGCTATACAGGCAAATAATGTTTTCTTTTACTTGACGTATGAAGGAACAGTGGATATTGACAAGATAACCGATCCAGTATGCTTTTGTTCCTGTTCTTTTTGCTTTAGTTATTCCACTGACTTGAGTAAGAGTAATTTTGAAATGCTAAATCTTGTCAAAAGGTTCAGCAGCGTGCTATGCAAGATCAGATTGCTTACTTTGGACAAACACCATCTCAACTTCTTACTGTCCCACACATGAAAAGGATGCCTCTGGAAGAAGTTCTCCAGCTACAGGTGAGTTTTTTGCATTCATAGTTCTCTCCATTTAAATTTTCAGAGTCAACTGTAACATATATAAGAGTAAAATTTAAGTTGAACCAAATGAGTACTAGTAGTTTTATCTTTTTAATTAATTAATATGAGGGAACGTAAATCTAGTACTGTCTATCTTTCGCTTGTATAGAAGGATGAAGTGTTTAATCGTTGTAGGTGATTTAACTATCTCTTTAGGAAAAGAAAAAGGAACTCAATTGTCTGGTTGAAGAACACAAGTTCTCTTAGCCACTTTCGGCCAATCTTATGAGTAGGTTTATCTTTCCACCTTGGTGGTAGAATATCACCAGTAATTTATATATGTGTCCCATTATTTCCGAGCCTCTATATTTTATTTTGTCAAACTTTCAAGTCACACTTTCCCCTGAACCCCTTCTTGGGAACCATAATTTCTTCTTGTTTTTCTTGCTGTATCCTATTCTCTTGAGCTAGTTTGTTTGTCTTATGAATCTAGAGAACTTATTGTTAAGCCTGGAAGTTCCCTTATGCGTGAAGGTCTCAGTGTATCTTGTTTTTATGATAATCCATAATGCTGTTTTTAGCAGATGGTATGGTTCATTTTTCAGTTAAATAGTAATATGTTATCATAATTGGTAGGCTCAAATGTAACCTTGGTACTTCTCTCATTTGCGCAGACCATATTCCGGAATCCTAGAGCTGCTAAACCATATACGGTTCCCCACCCTGAGCGCTGCAACTTACCTGCTGCAGCGATGCAGGCTTCTTCTGATTCCCTTGTAATTGTTGATACAAATGCGCCGGCTGCTCACGTAGCTCAGCATAAATGGCAACCAAATACACCAGATGGTCAGGGAGCACCTTTCCTCTTCCAACATGGAAAACCTGGTGCTAGCTCAGCTGGTGGAACATTCATGCGAATGTTCAAGGGGCCAACTGGCTCTGAATCAGAGGAATGGCATTTCCCTCAAGCCCTGGCATTTGCAGCTTCTGGAATCAGAGGCTCATCTGTAGTTGCAATTACATGTGACAAAGAAATTCTTACAGGCAAGCAGTATATATTCTATTTATTTAAATCTAAAAAATATCTTAGTTATCTAAATACCGTTGTGAAAGAATGATATTTTAGTTCATTACCACCAATTAGAAATATCTGTATATTTGTTCTATTGTTTTGGGGGTTAGTGAATAGTTTGCATACTTCCATCTTATAACAATATTTTAGTGGTCAACCCTCACTTACGTAAGGCAAGATTCCTTAGCCGATTTACTGCTTTTGATGTTTTGCAAATGAGGTTGGGAATTACTTTCCCTGTTCCAATTGAAGTTGCATTCTTTCTTTTTAAATCTGTTCCAAAAAGAATGATACCTTCCTTTGTTGGGAAACAATTTAAATTTGGGACTTCATATTTTATCTTGAATGACATGCTTTTATAGCCACAGAAATGTCATTGCATGATTGAAACGGCAAGTTCCTAAAGTCTTTCTTTCTTTGTTAAACTCCATACCCAGTCAAGCACCACCACGTAAAGTGAAAAGGGAGGGAGTATATATTAGTGTTCATTTTGTTATTTTCTTCATTTATCTCATTTCTTAAGTTAGAACTACTAGAGAGCTTGTGTCTGGAAATCATGTGTCAGAAGTCTAGAACTTCAGTTGTTTTGATTTATGAGAGTGCCCAGGGGTTCCTTAGTTGGTAGGGAAAAAAAGAGTCGAATTAAAAAGTATTGAATAATTTGAGTGCAAGACTTCCCAATGAAGGGAGATCAGTATTGCATGTGTATGTTGTTACTGAAACCTAAACATACTGACTAATAGGAGTTTCTGCACTTGAATCTAGGTGGCCATGTAGACAACAGTGTACGGCTGATATCATCAGATGGGGCAAAAACTTTAGAAGTAGCCAGAGGACATTGTGCTCCTGTAACATGCCTGGCTTTGTCTTCAGATAGCAATTATCTTGTAACAGGGTCTAGAGACGCCACCGTGCTTCTCTGGAGAATAAATAGGGCATCAACACCGCCCAGCAGCAGCACATCAGAGGCTTCCACTGGTTCAAGCACACCTTCAACCAGTACTACACCAAACAGCTCGAGAGATAAAAGTAAGAGGCATCGAATTGAGGGTCCCATACATGTCCTTCGAGGCCATCTTGGGGAAATATTATGTTGCTGTGTGAGTTCAGATCTTGGTATTGTGGTTTCATGCTCCAGTTCGTCAGATGTTTTGCTACATACCATAAGAAGGGGTCGATTGATCAGAAGGCTAGTTGGAGTGGAGGCACATTCTGTCTGTCTGTCATCTGATGGAATTATAATGGCTTGGAACAAATTCCATAAAACACTAAGCACCTTTACTCTTAATGGGATTCTTATTGCTAGGACTCAGTTTCCTCCCTGCTCCAACATTAGTTGCATGGAGATTTCTGTTGATGGACAAAATGCTTTGCTTGGGGTAAATCCATATTCTGAAAATGATGGACCATTGGACAACAAGTCTATGAAGTGGCAAAAACCAGAACTTGGAGATTCTGATGGAGAATTAGATGAAAACAGTGAAGGAAATAGATTAGATATCTCTGTCCCTTCAATCTGCTTCCTCGACATGTTTACTTTAAAGGTATAATGAAGCCTTTCTTTGGACCTTATTTTTCTTTTTCTTTTCCTGTGCAAGTTAATACTGGCACCATTAAGTGAGGAGCTGTAAGGCAGACCATCTAGTTTGTTTGTTTGCTGCTTTGCCAAGTCTGGGTTGTCTATGCTGCTTCTTAGCACCTTCTAACCAATGCAACTAGACATCCCTTTTTCTTAGTTGCTTGATAATATTTCCCACCATGCTTTGCATATATGTATGAACTAGAAGCTGATATTTTGGCTTGCAGGTATTTCACATTATGAAGCTTGGAGAGGGTCAAGATGTTATGGCTCTGGCTCTGAACAAGGATAACACTAATCTCTTGTTATCGACAACTGATAGGCAGTTGATAATCTTCACAGATCCTGCGGTAAGTTGAATGCTCTCTCTTTGTGGTAAGAGTGTTTTGCTAATGGTGACTTTTGGGTTCTATTTCCGATTTCACCCCTATCTTCTTCCTTCTATAAATATCTCCAAGTGAGTAGATATATGAAATGTTAGTGCAGTTCGTGTGACTCTTTAAGCCCTACACACCTTTGATTTCGTGTCAAGTTGCATTTTGTGGATATTAATGGGCCATGAGATATCTCTTTGATACTTATGTTTAACAGTTTTTTGTGGAATATCATTTCCCTTTTTGAATATTTTTTATCATGTAAAAGATGTGACCTTAACCTTTGGACATACAATATAGAATGATAGTTTTGATCTACCATATCCTCACTTGTCTGTGTCACACTATCAACTCTTTCATGAAATTTCTTCTCTTCCCTACCCCAGGGACCCCGCCTCCACATAATATGAAACAAAAGAAAAGATTAGAGTATCCCCCAAGTTCCATTCCGTTAGAAGAAAATTTACAGGATTACGTACTGGAAAATGACTGCTAAGAGAATCTCCCTGTTGAAGTGTCAAATGAGTTCCATGGTGAGTATAGACGGTAAGAGGGGTGAGAGCTTTTAAAGCTGGAAACTTCGGAGCTCATGGCTATGGCAAAAGTTTATCCTGATTAATATTTTTTAAGAGATTGAGTCTGTTCACTCTCAAAAGTTTATCAGTTTTTGGATAGATTATACTTCCTTTCTGCTTTTGTAAATATGGTTTTTCAGTACTACCTAAGTACTATATGAAATACAAATGTTACCAGTTTCAAAATAAATAAATAAATAATCTTAGAAATTGAATACCAATTTCTTACCACCCTGAGCGCTGTAACATGCATGCTAATTTAGTTGTTTGATATAAGAACTACAATAAAACAGAACATATGAAATAAGGATTGAATTTATTCTATATGTATGCATTTTTTATCTACTTATTTGTTATTGTGTTTAGGTATTTAAAGAAAAGTGTTTGTTTCATATATATGCCATATCTTAATCAACTGAGAACTGGCTCGTCATTTCTTTTCCAAGAAGCTAATAGCCAAAACCTACTTTACTAGTCTTGTACCCTTGTTACTTTTAAACCAGTACCGATGATCATAATTTGATGCCCGCCAATCTGATTACTGAGGTTTTCTGGACAAGAGTTATGCAATGTAATCTTGCTGGGTAGCTAAAACCTAATGTACTTGATAAAACCAGTATAGTAGTTACTACAACCTCTGTGCGATGGGAGGATTTATTCAATCACATAGTTTGGGCTCCTAGAATATGGCGCAATTTGGGCTTTCTATAGCAACATCTTAGTGTTGACTCTCCATCCATATCCATATGCAGTTGAGCTTGAAGGTAGTAGATCAAATGCTTAAGCTGGGTTGGGAAGGTGATGGACTCAGCCCTCTTATGAAGTGAAGTTTTCAGGATACTGGACTCTTATGAAGTGAAGGTTTCAGGATACTGGACTCTTATGAAGTGAAGGTTTCAGGATACTGGACTTCGATTTACCAAGGGTTAACCAAAGTTTCTCCTGATGAAAATTACATCCATATCTTACAAGATGAAAGGTGCTGCAATGGGTCATGCAATTTGGATACGTAACTGACGCGACAGCTCCATCTCTTGACTGTATCATAATCATTGTGCGATGAGGATAACATTTCAACATTTCGACATGTAACATGAGTGTAATGTATTAGGTAAACCACAAGGCTGTCCAGTAGTTTTTTACTGTTCAGCATTTTTATTTTCTTATGGTTTGAAAATCGATATAGTTGTACATGCTGTCCAATTGTTTGATGTTAGAGTATAGGAAATTTAGCCATTTGTTCATTTCTGTTTACCCCTTTCTCAATCAGTGTATTGGGACTTAAGTATCACGGAATCACAGACAAGATACTCCCTTGTAAATGTTCTCTTGTAAGATATGTTTTTTCATCTTTATTTAATTGCTTCTCTCAGTTCCTCATTATTTTTTTTTTCATTTTTTATTATTATTTTGGCATCGAGACATAGTTGAGACACGTGTCACACAGATTCGCGCACACTGTGTGTAAAGGTACGTGTATATATAATTTTCCAATGAACCTGAGTTGTACTGAATCCTGCTGGTCATTGGGACTGAGAAGTTCTGTTGTTTATCGTTTTCAAAGCAAGTTAATGCCCATAAATTAGAGCAAAAATAATTATAGAAGCTTCACATCTATCAAACAAAGAACTGTATTAACTACATCATCAGTCACCAGAAGGTAGAAAATCTAAGGTTGCTTATTTATGTGAAATTTCTTGTTCAACATCTCTGCTGTGACATTCAAGCAATTAGCATCTGAACCACTTACAGCTTAATGAAGTTTTTAATAAGCCCTCACAACTAATGATTAAATTTCAATTTTTTGTGTCTTCCTTATTGACAGTTGGTAGACAAAATGACAATTCTTTTCAAATGGGTTGAATAAACTTACATGTTTGTCATTCAACACAAAATGAGGCTAACCAATGGGCTAAATGATAAAGATTTTATCAACCATCTAAGAAGCATAGCAATTTCAGTTATAGGAGGGTAAAACAAGAAAAATGTGCAACAATGACACCATTTGGTCTGGTCAGTGTTATTTGATAAACTTCTTACATTCTGGAAGAAGAGGACTGGCACTGTTATGTTTGCTATCTTTGGTATACAGAGCTCACCAAGGACATCCTATCATATGTATGGCTCTCATTAATGGCCCTATCTGTGAAAGACACGAACATGCAGTCACCCATTGATGTGAAGATTAATCATTGTCCTGTAGTTGACAGTCTTCTTGTCATCACTCAACTTGAAAACAAAGTAACGTAACAACACAGAAGAGAATATCTTCATCTGCCTGTAAGCAAATTCCTTCCCCAAGCAGATTCGCGGGCCTGCCTGTTTTATAAACAGAAGAATGACTTGGCTGGTTAATGTGACAGTATAAATGCACTAAGAAAGTTGATGGTGGTAGGCATTTCATCTTTGATTCTTTGACAAATGATGGTAAAACTGATAAGGAGCTTTAACCAACCTGGAAAGCTGTAAATTTAAAGGGGCTCTCTGGCCTGAAGAAACCATCCCCATCAAGCCATCTCTCTGGTTTATATTCTTCTGCATCATCACCCCATATAAATTTCATTCTTCCCATTGCATATGGTTGGTAAGACACCATGTCCCCTTTGTTCACGCTGAATCCATCAGGTAAGGTGTCATCGGAAAAGCATATTTTTCCATCCTGCAGTAAAAGGAAAACAAAAATAACAACTTTATAACATGCATCTAATTGTCCGGTGATGTATGATAAAAGAAGTTCTTTATTACCACTGGAACTGCAGGATAGAGCCTAAGAGTCTCGGTCAATGCTGCATGAAGATATTGCATCTTTTCAAGAGCATCTTCACTCACATTGGCAGCAAAATCTGTTATGTCTGTTGCATCTTCTTTCTCAGCTGATGGTTCTTTAATCTCTTGTGCTACTTTTTCCTGTACATGAGGGTACTTGCATAGCACATATATGAACCAAGAAAGGGTGGTTGCTGTTGTATCTTTGCCAGCTATTATGAAGCTCAATATTATATCACGCAAAAACTTTGGATCTGTTCCAGTTATTTGCAGAAACCTTGACAAAATGTCTTCTTTCTTCCATTGCAACTGGCAAAAGATTATAATGTCTAATTAGCATCTGTCTGTATTAATAAAAATAGTAGATATAAGACGATTAACCTACAGATAAATCAGCTTCTGGTCTACTCATCTGTTCAGTCTTTCTGTGGATCAGCTTATAAACAAACTCATCAACAATTGTTATATTATCTCTTAACTTGGCTTCTGATCCGATATTGAGAGTTCTTTTAATCTTCCAGAAGATATCAACATATCTCCAAAGTGTCATTTCACTTGCATTGTCAAATGCATCGCCAAACTTTTTGCCTTCTTCATTTGAACCACACATGCTATCTAGCTCAACTCCAAAGGCAACTTTGAATATAGAATTTAGAGTTGTTTTCATGAAAAGATCCTGCATTCATGAAACTGTGTATACTTGTCTGGTGAAAACAAAAAAGGGCTGTTCAATTAAGACGAGTCGTGGAAACTTACTTGAATGTCCACCGTCTTTTCAGAACTGGCTGCTTCAGACAATATATGGGCAAGCTTTGCCACATTTTTTCTAAAGACCACACTGCTGAAATCCCTCAAGACCCTTGTCGAGAATTCATGGCTTGACAATTTCCTCTGTTCTCGCCACTTATCACCATCAACTGTGAAAATCCCATCCCCTAGCAGGTCCTTTAGATTGCTGTACCCCTGTCGATTATACAAAAATACTCAATTCGCAACTCAAGTATCATTCTATTATTTGTTTACAGTAGACTAGTATAATCATATAGTTTTTGACTTCAACTAATTTGGAAACTGAGGCATAGTTGAAAAAAGATGGAGGCCTCACTAAACTGCAACTAGATGGTTAACCTTACAGCCAGTTAAGAAAGTCAACTTCCTGTTTCCAAACTCCAAATCCTTCTAATTTACCCAAGATTTGATACTAATATTGTAGCTGAGAGCTAAAATAGACATATCTGATTCATATTAAGCAAAGAGATTGCTTAACTGCAGCACTACTCAATAAATCTGTCTACATCACTCAATAAGAAACTTTGAATTTTTTAATGTACAAGAAACTACTTGTTCTCCTCAACTTCAAAGTCATGAATGCAAAAGTATTGAAGTTTCCCGAATCTAATCAATACGAAAATAAATAAATGATGGGGATTTCAAGGAGATTATGTACCCTGCCATAGTTGTCAAAGTTAGTTTTGAGAATGTACTCGACGTTAACAGGGTCAGAAGTATAAATCTCACTCCTGAAAGGGCTAATCAATCTGTAAGTCTTGTACTTGCTAGCAAGATCAGTCATGTAATGGTGCAACCTGTGGAAGTTGATGAGCTGATTGAAAATGGTTCCGCCGATTGGATGGTATCTCTTTTTGCCATCTACTTTTCTGGTCAGAAGATGAACTATGAATCCACAAAAGACAAGTGAGAGAATGGTGGCTGCTATGGACATAATAGAGCTATGAAGAATATCCATGGAAACCCACTGTTGTGTGCTTGTGCATATTTGGCTTATAATGTATACATCATGGGAAGAAAATGACAATTCATTAGGGACCATGTCATAAAAAACAAAGACTAAGGTTAAGGTAAACACGAAAAGTCTCATTTTGTAATGGGGTGGTTACCTGCTTTTTTTCTTCTCATTTTGCTTATTATTTTAATAGTCCCATATTATCCTTTATCCTACTTATTATTAGTAGATCTATCTCGTATTCTCATGGGTGGCTTAATACCTTTAAAAATGAGTCATCCGTCTTATACCTCAAAATTTGAACGGCCAATTTTTTAGTAAGAATAAAATTATTATAAGCCTTTTTAACAAAATAAATATACTATATTTTTAAATTTATTTGTCTTTCTTTTTTAGTTTGTTTTGAAACATTAAATAATATTTCTTTCTTTTATTGTCAATTTAAAATTTAAAATCCACGTGATATGTTTAAGACCACAAGATTAAAAAATATTTTGGTATATATATATAACTTTGCATCTTATAAATAAAAAATAAAAAATTAATTAAAAGTTAGGTATTCGATTTATTTTTGGTTTTAGGTCACTAATTAGCTTGAGCCGCCACTGCATACCCTTTTTCTTATAAATTTATCTTCCAAATTATTGATGCATGACAATATGTAACGCTCAAAAATGATATGATCTATTCACTATTCAGTATTCAAACCTTAGTTTCATCGTCTGGTCCGTGTTACGCAATATCCATTATGTCTGTTGCATCTTCTTTCTCAAGTGTTGCTTCTTTAATCTCTTGTGCTACTTTTTTTTTTCTTTGCTGCACATATCAGATTCAAATTTTAGTTTTTATATTATTCTTGCATATGTTTATTTTTATTTGCAAAATAAATAAATTAGTATAAGAATATATTTTCGATTAATTTAAGTTGTAACAAATAAGTTGATAACTTCAATAATTTTCTTAATCACTCCTTGTTTAAATTTAATTATTTATTTTTTTTAAAAAAAATTTATTAATCTGTACATACTTAGCTAGTTGATTTATTTTTATCTTTTAAAAAGAAAAAGACAATTGTTTTAGAAAAATTGAGCTAGTATACTTAAACATACTAGATTTACCGCACGTGGTTGCCTCGTCTTGAGATTGATACATGCATGTATGAAAATGTATTGGTACGGGACTACTCTTTTGCAAGTGGGAAGGACCTGGCATTTTACTTGTTCCAACTACTCTTGTGTTTAGCTCTTTTTGGCTCTTTTCCTTGTCAATCCTTTTTTAGAGGTCTTCACCTGTAATACTCATAATACACACATAAATAGTCTGTATTGATTATTTTAAATTAAAGCATGAAATAAATGACAAACCAAAGCCATAAATGGTCACTTCACCACTTATCACTTATATATGACTTTTCTGCCGGAGGGGGATCAGTGATCACTGCCCAGTGAACATTAAGCCAAAATAATTCCCACACAATCTGAGTGTGGGGTTTTAAGCATTGCAGTACATGTTGTCACCACCTGTAATTTTTAACAAAGGTGGAAGAGGTGTGCAAACATCTAATAGATGGTCATACGATGTTTAATTCCATTTTAAAAATGGGTAACATACATCCTTGGTTTTGATGGCTACTACTTGTCTCAAGTTATATTCAAACTGATAAGTGCAGTCTTCATCTTGTCATGTAGTTAAAGTCGCGAATTGCATTTTTCAAACGCAGTAGGAGTGTGTATTATACTAAGGCGGTAACAGGGCATAGGGAATGAAACAGGGCATAGCTATTTGTTTTTCGCTGAAGTTGGATGTTTGGTGTGATATTGGTTGTTTGTTTGTTGCAGAATATGCGCTGGATTGTTTTAATGAGGTACAATAGACTGTCGGATACTTTTATAGATTGAGACTCTAACGTCAGATAAGCCAAGTATAGATTTATCGTCTTTCAGCTTTTCCAGGAATGAGCCGTCATTTTCAGCAAAATCTCCCCATAGAGTAACAGTTGTATGCTCCATGCTGGATTATATGTTAGAAGGGAAAAGTGAATACATCACCATATATCTATATAGAGAGTCGATTATGCATGATCACAACTTACAGTTCATTTGTAACAACTATTTTGCCGTCTCTTGCTTTTTTCATTTTGAATGAGGGGATTCACCGAAACTAAAACGCAAATCAAGTCTGAAACACTTCATGTAAATTAGTGAAAGGGATAACGTAAGGGAGCATGAATATAACATCATATTGGTGTGGATAGTTACCTAGAATAGCACCATTAGGTAATTTATCAGCATGGTCCAATGATACAAAGCCATCAGAGAACTTGAGTGTTGAAACTTCATGGTTAGTCTCCTCTATGATCGTGTTGTCTGTAAAGGCCAATTCAACTTCTTTATGCACGGATGAGTAGTTGGGGTTGACACGATCTAAGCACCCTTTAGCAATGTAGTAACTCTTATTTGGCTTCAAGGAGTCCTTCCATGTTTCAATATGCTTATTAAATAGTGTTGCTTGAATCTTTGTGCCCTATTATAAATCAAAGGGAGGGGTGGCATAAGTACGACAAACATGAACAATAGTATAAAAAGGTAGTAAAAGTATCAATGTTGTTACCTCTTTGTCAACTAATATTATCGTTCTGAAAGTCCCTTCATGCCTTGAATTCTTGTAAGGTATTATTGAACCCCTTCGAATAACTAATACTCCCATCACTGAATCAACGGAGCGTTTTGGTATCTTTGTTATCGGTTGACTCTGTTTTGCTAGTTCCATTTCAGTTGTCATGTGGGCTGAATCTTGATGAGTGAAGGTACCTGGGGAGATGAGTGAAACAATTTTCACTCCAGGCATAAATGTGTATTAGTACCATAGTTGAGGGAAGCGTATGGTAATAGTTTGCAGGAATTGGTAGTAATTTGATGCATAAAAAACGATATCAGTGGCAGAAGTAACATATATATGGGGAACCTGTAATTACATATGCCAGGGGACTGTGTAAACTCATATGAAACAAATAATAGTAAAATTAAGATGACATCCATTCCTTCCATAATTGACAGGATTTTGCACAAGAGAACATCATCAAAGTGCAATTTTGCTATGGAAATCATGTCAAACACATGTCAATTATTCTGTTCAGAAATTTGATGAAAATATTAAAATTTGAATTAGCAATTAACTATGCATAATCTACCATACCAAATGACCACACAGTGTCATACTTGGCTTATTCAGAAAAGCATACAAAAGGAAAGATCTTTTGTGGCTGGGAATTCATCTCGACGAAGTAACGTTATACGTGCTCTTACCATTCGCTGCATGAGTTCTTAGTCGAACAAATAAATATGAACCCTGATTTTTTTACTTCCTTATTTCTCTCCGTGAATGAGTGGGCTGTACTCTTATGCAATATTCCATCTGGAATGTGATTCATATTGTACACTTTCGATATGCTGAGAGTAATTGTATGGTGCGAAGAAGCCGTGTTAATGGAGGATTAAAGAAATAAGGGGATAACTTACAATTTGGTAAATAGCAGAGCAGATTCCCAGATGTTGTGTTTGCGATTAATCTGCGTGAAAAAAATACAATTAAATTGGCGAAGGAAAAGGGTAGATTTAGGAAGACAGTATTTTGAAGGAGAGGTTGTGTCGTTACATACCTGTGCGTAAACTGTAATGTTTGTGTGTTCGATGGGGAGAAACATCTGCGCTTCTGAGTTATAAATAGTGGGAAGAGATGGGTTATGTCTTTTTGGAAATAATGGACGTTGGTGTCTGTTGAATGAACATGTGGTTGAAGTGGTGGCGTTTGCGAATGGTTGTATATACCGAACCAAGGTGTATGTTCAAGTGCAAGGGGAAGTGGCAGCGTTTGCGAATGAGTGTGTATAATGAACATGTGGTTGAAGTGGTGGCGTTTGCGAATGGTTGTATATACCGAACCAAGGTGTATGTTCAAGTGCAAGGGG